>PVJH01009924.1:0-76295 GCA_004026705.1 Nesogale talazaci
CTAAGTTTACCCCCCCAAATTGCATAAAAATGTTCTGAAAAACTTGACTTATAAATGAGCATATGTGGTAAGTGATAATAGGTAGGTGGATCCTGGGCTATGGATCTTGGAAAGAACAGGGGATTGGACCAATACAACAAGACCTGCTTACTATTAAACAAAGGGAAGCTCATCTACTTGGGGTCAGGCAAGAGTTAGATTTGGAATTATTAGTATGGCCCCCCCCACTCCCTGTTTTAGGTGTGTAGCTATATAGACTAGGCAGGATAGGCAATCCCAAGGAGATAGCAAATAGACTGATGGTTCTAGGGGTACATCGGACAGGAGGAGGTAGGAGGGGGGAGCAAGGAGCTAGTGATGACATGGACAGGGAATAGCAAAAGAACTAAAACTGATGGTGAGGAGGGTGTAGAATGCCCAGTCGTGTTGATCAATCGAAATGTATACCAAAGGAATTACTGAGAGATGACCAATGGGTAAGCATGATAGTGGGGCAGGAGGAAAGATAAAGGAAAAATAGCAAAGAACAAAAAAGTGAAAATTATATAGATATGTATGTGTGTAAATATATAGTTATATGAAGATAAGAGTATTTATCAATGTATTTATATATGTAATTTAATAATAAAGCAGATGGATTTTGGGCCTCTACTTAAATCTTACCTCAATGCAAGGATGGTTAGTTCTCCTAATGTGACACTATATGAGTCTCACCTTCCCAACTTGATCCTGACGACAAAATAGGTATATAAGCAAATTTATTGTAGAAAGCTTAGGGTGCCCAGCTAGAAATTGTGTATAAGGTGTCTTAATGGCTTCTATTTTAATAAACAGCCATTATCTAGAAAGCAAGAAAGTCTATATGGAAAAAGCACACCAGCCTGTGTGATCATGAGGTGTGTATGGAAATAGGTATCAGAAGTTCAAAAACAAGTAAGCAAATTAACATGAAGAAACAGAGAAAGTGAAGACCTCAAACCCACATATCACACATGTAGGCACTTTAACAATCCTCCACAGAGAGCCACAAGGAAAAGATGATATGTCCATGGTGCAGCATAGTACTGATGAATTAAACTATCCTCTACTTCTTTAATATTCCCTCCTTTTATTATTTTAGTCCTAGTTTTAACTCATTAATCGTGCTAGACATGTGTGTATTCATTTGTACAAGTAACATCATACAATATGTGAAATTCAAGACAGTTAAAACCTTCATAAATGGTAATGGAAGTACCACTAATTCCCTGTGGGTACAGGAAAAGAGGGAGGAAAGGGGAGAAGGGGGAACTGATAGCAAATATGACTGCATTCCCACTCAAGGGGGAAGAATAATAGAATTTCAGGTGAATAGATACATTAAATGGTATAAAATGACATTAAAGGAGATCATAATAATAACAACAATAGATAATGTAATGATAAGGGTTCCTAAGGAGGTAGTTTGGGGGTAGAATAGGAGAAAGGGGAGCTGATACTAACAAGCTCAAGAAGAAAGAAAATGTTTTGAAAATGATGGTGGCAGCAATTGCACAAGCTTGATATAATTGAATAATGGATTGTTATAATATCTATAAGAGCTCTCAATAAAATGATTTTTAAAGTAAAATTTATGGTTCAACAATTTTAAGTAGTACAAAATACTTAAAAATAAATTATAAAATTACACAAGTCCTGTGTATGAGCAATTGAAAAAATGATGACAAAATTTCCATGTTGTTATAAAGATGACATATTCCAAATACATACATTCATTCTATAGTATTCCAAATAAAAGTAGAGAATATGTTGGAATAAATTGACAAATGGTGTGGCAGAATTATATCTCTTATTCCTCCCTGGTGGTATAATAATTTGGCAGTAGCTTACAATAATAAACCCTTAATATTTCACTAGAATTCTTAATCCAATGAAAATAAAAATGTATTCCAACCTAATGCTTACATATAAATATTATTGCACAGTGTTTTTATTCATAGCAGATAAAAAAGGAACAAATTCAAGTTTCTATTACCTGGAGAATGAAAACGCAAATCAGGATATGTGAAGAGTAAAGAATTCTAGTAGCCAGTTTAAAAAATAATAAAATATGTATAAATTGTAAACCTATTTTAGTTGAAAAAAGCCAAGCACAAAAGAGTTTATGTTGTATGATTCCATCAAAGACACATTTTTATAAGGTAAAATTATACTGACTGACAGGAGATGTGCTAGGCTAGTTGTCTAGGAAACAAGTCCAGTGACATTAAAATATGTATAAGAGCTTTATATCAACCAAAAATCTCATGTCAAAGTAAAATATTTTATGTCCCATGTCAGGCCAACCTAAGTCCTCAAGTCTGACACAAGCCAGGGCACACTTCAGAATCAGCTGTAGCTCCGGGCTACAGAAAGATTCAGATTATGCAAGATCACAGACCCACAGGCACACAGTTGCATATATCCCAGGGCAGTTAGAGGATGGAAGGCATCAACAGCTCTCAAGGTCAAGTAGCCCATGTAAGGCTAACCCTGGAGGCAGAGTTCCAGCAAGCAGGAAGGAGAAGTTGCAGCACTGGAGGGAGATTCCCAGTTTCTTCATGAGAGAAGACCAAACCCCGTGAGAAGACAGCATCAGGCTGAGGCCAGACGGACAGGATGGACTCCATCCCAACACTTTCATAAAATTTCAAGTTGATATAAGATCATATAATTAGAATCTGAGACTAAGAATGGGATTAATTGCAAAGGAGCACAAAGAAAATTGCATAGTAGTGGAAATAGCACATGGACTGGCTTTTATGTGACCAAATGGCTACACATAATTCTCAAAACTAGGAAAACTTAAATTAGTAATTTTCTTGTATATAATTTGTGTTTTAACAACAACTACAGCAACAACAATAACAACAACAACTAGAATTGCCATTTTTCTCGGTTCCTGAGGGAATAGCACAAAGCCAGGTTAAAAATGAAATCCATTCCTGTCTAAAAATTTACAGGTCAGTGATACCAAGAAAAAAAATACAGGTAAGTTGGGACAGGTCCATATGGTTCTTAGTTTTTCTTTAGTGCAAGAATAGAATGAAAACATTTCAATAATTTAAAAATTTCCTTGAAGCAAATGAAGCTGTGATGAAGAATTTAAGTGTAGGTGTGGGCTCAATCTTTTCAATGGCAAGTGGAAGTGATCTGTAAACTAGAAGTTCCTATCCCTCCCATTCCCCAAGCCCAGAAACTCATTGCCTGTAACTAATATCAACAAATGATGATCACTTAGAAAGCAGAGTTAACACTCATTGGTCTATTACATCTACTAATTCAGGCTTACTGAAGGTGTGTTAGAAGGATCCAAAGGTCTATCTTTTGTAACATGTATTTGTGATTATACTTCTATCTCTAGGAAAGGTCCTTCTTTTCTCTCACTCTTGAAGTAGCAACACTAACAAAGGCTAAAAAGGCAGTGATTGAATAAGGAACAAAATACATTTTTACTGGGGCTGAGCTCTGGTGGCACAGTGGTTGTGTGTGAGACTGCGGCCCACTGGATGGAGGTTCAATTCCAGCAGCAGCTCCACAGAAGCAAAGGGTGGGCCTCCTACTCCCACCACCAGAGGGCAGTGATGCTCCCTCTCCCCCCCAAAAATACATTTTTACTTTGTGAGGTATTTATTTAAAATCTCCAGCATAAAAATTAACAAAACTATGCTTAAACCTAGCATATTTGTTTGAAATCTCCAACCTGAGCATCTTCCTCTTTGGAGAACTCGTCTTGGGTTCCACTGCAATGTCTCAATTTTGAAGACAGAAATATGCAACATCTTTCTTGTAGTTTGATGTTTAACTATTTTAACGCTGAAGAGACATTGAGCAAATATTCAGAAGGTTAGGCCTAAAAAATTATCATGAGTTCTTTATGATATAGTGAAAGTCAGGACACATCCTTCCCATGTCATTTGGACATCTGGTCTTTCCTATTTTATTTCTATTCATGATCCTCAGCCTTATTTTATGATTTTCAGTGACAATACATTTTGAGCACAGTTGGCAAAGGTTAAGAATACACTTTGTATCATATTAGAGGGCATGAGGATTTTAAGAAGATACCATTCCTGTCAATATACTTAAAAAGGAAGTACATATTAAAGGTTCAAGAGGAAGTAAATGTCTAGAAAAGAATGGGGGCAGCATATGTACAAATATGCCTGATTCAATTGATGTATGCATTGTAATGAGTTGTATGAGCCCCCAATAAAATGATTTTTAAAAGATGAAATTATTCACATTCATTTAAGAATACAATAGTAATAAAATAAATAAATAAAAGAATACAATAGTACATCCGATACACATTTTTGAGGCCTCAGGTTCTTTTAGGAGACCTCAGTGATTTACCTTCTTCTATTAGTATTTAATAAAAATTTGTAAGCTTCTGTCATGTATGAAAACATATTGCAAAATGTTAGACATTTTACACAGTCTCTGTTCTCAAGGAATGCATTATCCTGTAAGACAGGTAAAATACAAGTATTGTAAATATGAAAACGCAATGTTAAAGGTCAGACAGTGCAATGGAGCTTAGAGGAGAAAGGATATAATGGCAATTCTCTGAAATCCAGACAAGGTCTATACTTCAGTGAATTTTACTATTCCAGGTGCCCAAACAAGAAGTAAACACCTGTCATTTCCCACACCCTTGTCCTCTTCCTCCTTGAAAAAATATAAATATTGCATTTATTCATATCAATTCTAGCTGCTCTCTTTGCCAGTATGAAACTACATTCTTGCATTTGTTAGTCTATTACTTGGGTTGTAAAGAAAGTTATTCATTCAATATGTCAGATGTAAATCATAGTGATATGCAATATTCCATACTTAAACATGATTCTGTAAAAAAGCTAAAGATGATAAATCAATAACTCATCACCACCAAGTTAATTTCAACTCACAGCTACCCTATATGATGGGGGAGAAATTCCCCTGAGGTTCTGGAACTGTCCCTCTTTAGTGGAGGAGAAAGCCCCATTCTTCTTCCAACATGCAGCCTGTGGCTTTGTACTGCTGACCTTGTGCTTAGCGATCGCTCTGCAAGCAGAGCAAAGATGTTGTGGTAAAGTGGTGAGAAAAGCAATTTATTATGAAATCCTTTTACCTAAATAAGAATGAACACACAGAGTTTGCCTTCAGGAACTTGCCAATGGATCAATGAATTTTGATGGATGCAACTTTAGTTTCTATCAGTTTTTTAAAAACTTTGGTCCCCAAGTATTTCTTTTTATACAGTTTGTTCCTGTGCTAATCTGAGATGTTACAAAAGAGGCTGGAGGCGTGCAATCCATCACTTGCACTTACCTTCAAGATAGATTTAATAAAAGCTGCCATTGTTTGTGTTAGGCTGCCACCAAGATGGATAAACCCTTTGCTGAACACGGAACTGGAGAGTGAGCACTAACCCGGTGACAGAGCCTGCCACCAGGCAGTCTTGTTGCATGAAACTGGAAGTGAAACATGCATCTACCTGATGTTTTTCTCTTTGTTGGTTTTGCTTTTCAAAATAAACTAAACAAATATTTGTGAAAAGTAGATATTCGACACCTATCTTTTTCATTTTATGATCAATCTAAAAACTTTTACTTAACCAAAAAAGTTATATTATCAAGTTGATTTGGATTATACATGACTCACATATCATGTCTTTATTCTAGGCCACAGAATTTCTTCTGGTCCCTCACAATGACAAATAATCTACTTATGACATGGTGACTTTATCCACACAATTGTTGACAATGATTCTACCCTCACTGTGCCTCCCATAAAAAGATAACATAAATCTAACAAGTTCCTGCTCAATCTTCCATGCTCTATTTAGATGCCTTTCTCTCCAGAATATGAACCAATCTGAATTCTGTGGATATTTATATCTTTCCTTAGCTATGAGTTAGAATTGATTCAATGGCAATGAGGTGGCTTTTAAAATTTTATTTTAACACAAAATATCCCCCTGCCTGTGGCAGTGCTTATGTTAATTTTATGATTTTATGATTTATGTTAATTTTATGATTGAAATGTAGGGGTGGAGTCTAGCCTGTTAATCTGGAGATAGCCATTGAGTAGCCAAAGAGGCCTCTATGTGGGCATGGCTTTCTCTTGAGACTTCTGGGAAATCTCACGATATCTGTCTCTTGAAGATGAGAAGGTATCTCCCCCAGTTGTTGGGAGTTAGAGAGACAATTAATCACGGACAAGACAAGCTGGCAGCGTTTGAGAAGCTGGAGTAGCCGGTGGAGAGATCATACAGCTTTGCCCTGATGGAGCTGGGGCGGCCAGATGGAGACCTTTGCCAGCGATGAGTTGCTTCTGCTGTTGATGGACCCTGAGCCCTGGAGGAGAGGTGCCCTGTCAGCACCGGGAGTCTGCACCCACTGACCTGTGACTTCGTGGGTCGGAAGGAGACTATATAGACTGATTTCGGGCATATGGGTTAATATGGGACTTATGACTTTGAACTGGGCTGGGATGCTTTCTCCATGTCCCATTCCTTTTGTATATAAACCCTTTCCTTATATTGATATGCATGTCCTTGAATTTGTTCCTCTAGTCTACCTGGACTACACTCACTGCCCTACCTTTATCATTATAAACCATGTAAGGTTCTCCCCGGCCCTCAACTTGACATCCAGATGATGTGTGATAGAATATTTCCAAGGTTTTCTATCTTGTCCTTCACCAAGTTTCCAGAGAATCTGATGTTCAATAGGCTCTTCAATAAACATTGATAATTAAATGATATCTAATTATAGACTTTCATGCTCACTCAGGCACCTCTGCTAATATTTTGAGCAAATTCTCATATTTGGCTATTAAATGCATTTGCTTATTTTTGTTTGTTTAGGTTTTGATCTAGGTTTCAGATTGTTTGTTGATAATGCTAACATATTATATAAAGCAGGAAATTTTAGTGGCTTAGTAGCCACTCTGAGTAGCCACTAAGGTTTCCAGCTCCAAGGTCAACAGATCAAACCTATCAGTCACTCTGTGGGACAAAAATGAAGCTTTCTGCTCAATAAAATCTTTCACCCTTGAACCCCCCAAAAGGGTTTTCTGATCTGTCCTGACAGATAACTATGAGCCAGAGATGACTTAATGGCAGTGAGTTTGTTTATCCCCCCATTTTTTCCCTATAATACAAAGCATGTGGTCAATTACGTGTATAACCCTAGACCATGTCTCTTGGATTAATCTCTTTATTTCTTTCTCCAGTTTATCTTGTCTTGCAGGAAATATTATTTTTATGGTCTGAAATTATATTTTCAGTATACATTTATTCATGAAAATTGTTATTATCACTGTGATAATTGTGCATATAAATTTATTTTCAAAATCATTATTATATTGTTTTTTTTGAATTATTAAATCATTTAGAAGTTAATTTCAATCTATAGTTTTAAATGATTAACTGATATTTCAGAACATTAATAGATATTAAGGTGTATTCCTTTTCTATTAGTTTTAAGTTCACAAGTTTGAAATATCACCTTTTTACCAGATAAGCAATATAAGAACATTAAAAGAAAGTTGAGTCATTATAGAATGACTTCAAATATTTAGTTAGACCTCCTGTCATGTCTATGTATACTGAGGAAAATCCCTTTATCTATAAAATAGAAATTATGACACATACTTTGGAAAGGTAGGCATAAATGCTGTGTACAACTTACATAAAAGAGCATTTGGGATCCTGCTTAGATCTTATAATACCTAAAAAAAATTATTACTGAAGCAGTTAGTGATATGCTTCCCTTAAAAGTAATGATGTCTTCCTGAAAAATGTATCCTACATGACAATGTTCTTTATTGAAAATACTTTAATAGTATCAGTATGTATGAGAATTGGGAGCCATGATCTCTGGGGAAGAAAATCTTAAATATTTTTAAAATCTTGGAACTTTTGAAAATTAAAAGTTCGTAAGAAGAAAAGTATGATAGCTTTGAAATACACTAAAAAGTACTCAAATCATAACAAATCAGGAATTATTCTCTTTTTTGGTATAGTAACTGAAAGATCCCAAATATAATACCTACAATTTAGTTCTATAGAACCTATGGACTGAAATATTAATCAACCCATGCTCTGAATAGGTTATATTGAGTGATTAGAAAAAAAAAACTGAGTCATATCTATTCTGCTATGATGGTAAGAGTACTTTAAGTGAAACAATGATAAGATAATTAGATTTTTATAAATTCACTATCATGCTTATTCGGAAAGCCTATTTGTGGTGCCAAGGCCTTAGTTCAACCTCTTTGACCTGACAATATTTTATCAAAGCCATGATGTCAGTGAATATTTCCAGTTGTGATTTGCTATGATTCATTTGTCTGGTACAAAACGCTGTGTCAGGATAATAATGAAGTGGCAATCACGATTTACCAGAAAACTAAACGTTTTGTATAAACTCAATCAAGTAAAGCTCAAACTCCAAAGCAATTGTTCCTGGTATGTGAGGAGGTTCCCAAAACCTACATGGAGCTAAGAAAAGCCAAGGCACCTCTTACTAAACTCATGTAGCAACTCGGGAGATTCATAAGACCCATTTTTTAAAATGCTGTACTATGGAACTATTTGCAGTCATGCTTCAGGAGTTCTGAAAGCCTATGGATGTTTTCCTAAAATGAGAGACTAAAAAGCTTAGCTATATAGACCTCCGACAGTTATTCCTCACATATTATGAAGGCAAATATTACACAACACATTGTGCTTTTTCCAAATATAGTCACTTCACCTTTATTTTTACTCAAACCCTTACTCTTTTCCTTTCTTGGGATGAAAGAATCATTTCTTAATTAAGAAGAAACAAGTCAGACATTTAAAATTTATGCAAATCTAAAAACAATTCAAATTACTATTTATGGGGAAAAAAAACCTTTGGATGTTGTTGGCTCTCAATTATCCCTATATAGTCCCTGAAATAACAATGGGTTCAAGCACTGGAAGAATGGTGTGGGTGGCATAGGACTGGACAGCCTTTTGTTCAGTTGTGCCCTAGGCCCTAGGGTCACTGTGAGTTGAATCTGACTCTATGATATCAGGGGTGGCCAGTCTCCTGATATACTCGCAGTAAGGGTTCAACAGGCAGTTGTGTAGCGATAATAATTATTTATTATAACACCAATATAGAGATCATGAGAGAGAGAGAGAGAGAGAGAGAGAAGAGCATTACAAGTTATATGTGTATCCTTTCATGATACACGCTCACTCACACCCCGCTAGATGATCCACGTGGAGAGGGAGAGAGGCAAGTTGGTATGAAGCAGGCTTCTGTGAGAGCAAGCTTGAGGTGGGTAAGGGGGTTTTCAGGGGTCTCCTTCTCTATCCTATGTACCATCCCTATATACACTCTGGAGCCAAGCCAGGCCCCCAGTTACAGGCAAAGACATACAGGAGAGGGCTGTCTTAAGGGCAACATGATGATGAGGGAGATGGTCTTAGGAATGTCTACACCAGACCTTAGTCTGTGGAGGTAGATAAGCATTTCTATCAGGCTAGGAGCTATTAAAAATGATTCTAGAATTGCCATAGGCTTAGGGGCAAGTGGGCCATCATCCTAATAATAGGGGAGTTAGCTCGAAGTAGGCAATACAAAAGGCCTGAAGTGACTGGGACTCCCATGACAAATGCTGGTAGATGATCTGGTTAATCTTTGGAGCATAATAACTGCAGAGAAGCTCCATTTTCACCCGACACTATGATACCTAAAAACAGCAACAACAACAACAACAACTGTAAGATGAGAGCAAATGTTAAGTTGATCACCCAGTAAGATTTGAAAATTAAATAAGATCATGAATATGAATGTATCAGTGACTGTTTTTTTCAGAGTCCTCTTTATTATGTGCCAAATCTTATACCAAAGAGCAATCACTCATAGGTTCCTTTAATCCTCACCTTCATCAAATAAAACTAAGTAGATGCTATTGCTATTATTCTCATTTTATATAAGAGGAAATGGAGATTCCGAGAGATTAAACAACCTGGACAATTTCAAAGCACTTCTTTGACATTATGAAGTCAAAGTCCAGCAGAAAGCCAGGGACCAAATTGAAGCAGTCTGATAACAGAAGAACTACAATGGAAACCTTGAGAAATCTTGAAAATAATATATAATAAGTTAATCCTTTAGAGTCTCTAATGTAACCTCACCCATCAACATGAAAGCGTTGGTTAAAAATTCTCCACTGAGAAAAGGCTAGTGTTTATGTCGGTCTGGTAGTAAGAAAGAGAGAAGGATTGTGTGTTCTCAGGTATACATAGCTCTCTTCTCATGGTAAATGACTCTGGGGTCAAACTCAGAACGGCAACTCACTGCATCTTACTCCTTCATCAGGGGCAGGGAGGGACGCTTTTCCACACTTAGACACATGGAGTCAAGATAAACCAGATGTACAACAGGGTTACATAAATATAAAGATTAAAGATATATCTGATTTGGGATCTACACCATGGTGTGTCTGGGGAGAAATACTTACAGCCTTGGAAGCATACGTGGGCAGCTCTACTCTGTGCTATAGGTTCTGCAAGTCAGAATCAACTCATTGCCAGGAAGTTTGTTGTGGTGAGGTGTGAGATTTACTACTTGGCTGAGTAGAACTAAATGGAATAGTGAATGGAAGGCACAAAAATAATTTTCCTCCTTCCTACTTTTAGATGAATCAAATAGGAAATTTCTAGAGCAATTCCATGATCAATTTGACTGACTAGTCACATTGAGAATTCTTATGGGAGTGGAATTACCAGGCTTGTTTCATTTTTTAGTATTTTCTGCTTTCTTCTAGATTAAGGATTTGTTTTGGCATTGTTGTTGTTTTCTGCTGGTTTATGGTTTATAAAACTTTGGGTATGTTATATCCAGGGTAGGTAAATTCATAGAGCGAGTAACTGGATTAATAATTACCAAAGGGCATGACAGGCAACAAAGGGTTTTGGGGTAGGTGTGAGGTGGGTGGGATGGGGAACTAGCAACAAGTATGAGAAAGAAGGGAAATTCTAAAATAATTGTGGTGATGATTGCACAACTATTTTAATATGACTGAAAAATTGAAACATAATATATGTGATGTATATGCCAATAAAACTCTTAGTAAAACAGAAAGAAGAAATTGCTCCTGAGTTCTTAAAGGTTTGTCTCAAAACAAGTAGTCCTTTTAGCGAGCCATCAACGACATTCACATGAAAGAAGCATGGAAGCCTGTGTGATGCAAAGGTTGTAACGAATAAAATCCTAATCTGAAGAAGCAAATAATACTGAAACTTAAATTCTGAACTCCTGGTTTACAGAAGAATATGGATGATGATAGAAGCCAAAAATCCATATGCAGTGTCCCCACATGGGTGAAGCCTCTGGTGAATCCCCTTAGATGACAGTCCAAGGATGTAAATAGTCTTGTTGTCATACAGCATTATAAATTTGATTATGGTAGATTTAGTAAGGTGTTATATTGCAACACCTTATGATAGGATCTGCCTTTTGAGCCATTTTAAAGCTATTTTGGTTTCTAGTATTTTCTGTTCTCTGATTGACATATTTCTTTTGGAATTGTTATTGTTTTTGTTTATTTGTTTGTTTCTTTATGATTTTATTATGAAATCCAGGATAAGTAAATCTATATAAGCAGTAATTGGATTAATAATGATAGAATTATAATTACTCATAATTAGGTAAATAATTATAATTTCCTAGAATTGCATTCCCTCACTGATGCATAACACTAGAGGACAGCACTGGAGACCCTGTGCAGAAAGTGTGCCCAGCCTTCCCCACACACAGGGGTGAAAAGCAAAGGAAGTGCAACAGAGCAGCAGGAAAATTAGAGTAAACAAGTCCCCAAAGAATCCTGAAAACAGACTTCTGACTTGGGGGAGAGGACTTTGAATCTCATCAGACTCAATTGGAAAACACTAATAAGGGTCAGCAGACGGACTTAGAACTATCTACTGACTTTTTTTCCCTTTCACCCTATGTCTATATAAGATAGACACGATAAACAATACTGAGGAGATGACAGTGGGACCTGTGGTTCTAAGGGGGAGTGGTAGAGGAGGGGGCAGAGAGGGAAAGTGGGGAGCCAAAAAACTAAAGGATAAAGGAAAAGAGATTTAACTTGATGGTGAGGAAGGTGTATAAATTTAGAATGTATCTGGAATGAATTACTGAGAGCTGAATGGAGGGTGAGCATGACGGAGGGTGGAGCAGGAGAAAGTTGAAAGGAAACAGAGGAAAGTAGGAGGGAACAACTATTTACAGGTATAGCTATAGGGTTGTTTATATGTAAATATATCAATTTACAATAAAAGGGATAGAGGTCAATGTACAAAAATTTATATGCTAAGTATTAAGATAGTACACAGACTTTGGACCCCCTATTCAAGGTCTCCCTTAACACAAGAATACTTTGTTTGAATAACCTGGCACTCTTTGATACCTTCCCAACATGATCACTAAAGACAAAATGGGTGCTTAAGCAAATGTGGTGAAGAAAATGGATGTTACCAGGCTATCAAAAGAAATACAACCTGGTGTCTGAAAGGCTTGAATATAAATAAGCAGTCATTCAACAGGGAAGCAAATAAGTCCACATGGAAGAGGCACACCAGCCTGTGTGAACATGAGGTATTGATGGAATCAGGTATCTGGTATCAAAATAACTGAAACAACTATATCTATGAGAAAGAGGGGTAGAAGTGGGGACTCATAGCCCATCTGTAGACAGTGACCATCTGTATATATCCCTCAACAGAAGGGTTACAAGGAAGGACAATTCAACCAGTATAGCACTGACATAACACACAACATTCTTCTAGTTCCTGAATGCTTCCTCCCCTTTATTACCATTACCCAGTTCTACTTTACAAATCTGGCCACACCAGAATACACACATTGGGACAGACAGAACACATGCAATTCAGGACCGATAAATTCATCAGAAATAGTAGTGGGAGTAGTGATATCATGAGGGCAGGCACTGAAGGGGACAGGGGAGAAAAGGGAGAGAAAGGGGAAATGCCTCACAAGATTGGACATATAACCCACCCCCCAGGAGAGCAAATAACAGAAATGTGGGTGAAAGGAGACAATGAATAGTGTAAGATATGAATTAATAATAATAATAATGTATAATTGATCAAGGATTCTGGAGGGTGGAAGGGTGGGGAGGGGAAGAGGTGCTCAAGTAGAAAGAAAATTTTTTGGGAATGTTGATGGCAACATATGTACAAGTGTGCTTAATACAGTTGAGTGATGAATTGTCATAAAATTTGTAAGATCCCCTCCCCAGTAAAATGATTAAATAAGTAACTAAATAAATAAAGGCATTAGTGAAAATGACAGTACCTAGAGGTGTGGCAGAGGATGCCATGGGTTGGGACACAGCGTGTAATGTGGAACTAGCAGCAGTGAGCATGAGACAAAAGAAAAAGTACTGAAATTGATTGTGATGATGATGACACAGATTTTTCATGGTATGTTAATGGCATGCCAATGAAACTATTAGAAGAAGAAGGAGGAGGAGGAGAGAAACTCTAATAAGTCATGGATGAAATGAGAGAAAAATGTAGAATAAAACTCAAAATCCTAGACTTGTGGAACTCCTTAATACTATTAAGGTCTGGAATTAGAGTCATTCACCTTAGAATTATCAGTTGCTTAAAACCAATAGGACATTTGTCAGGATTAGCTAGGAATGAGGGTGGAACCAAGAAACCTGTGGGGAATGGGATAAGTGGGGGTGCATTGAGAGGCTGGGAGTGGATTGGTGGAAATAAAGTATATATGAATTGTTGAATGTACTACTGGTGATCTTGTCTGGAAACCTTCACCCAATTCACAATAAAAGGTAAAAAGTGATAATAATACAGAAAAAGGGTGTTTTTAAAATAAAAAAAATCATATTAGAAGAAGGAATCAAGTAAATTGTGCTCGAGTGAGGTCTTGTAAAGTGTATTTTTGATACACTACTTTGGAGTTACTGTAGAATAAGTCAATGTAAACAGTTGCCATATAAAGAGATGCAAACCTTTTTAACTTTTTAAGTGAGAACTGGGATTCATAAATAGGAATTTTATTGAAGTTGAAGCCAAATGTTTTCCTTTTGCTCTCCCAGGCATAGAGTTTCATAAAGTATGATTTTATCAACTTGGTCAATAGAGAACTAATTCAATATCTCAAAATTTTAATAAAGTCATCTTAGAGTAAATAAATTTTCCCTTAACACACTATGAAAGAATGATTTTTTTCCCCATATCTGAGGAATTTCATAAATATTTTTTATTTCTTTCTAAAAAGATTAAAAAAGAATAGCTGCAAAAAACTAATTATTTAGCTTCGTGTTATTCTGATATCCTAATCTGTATTTTTCAGGGCTGTGGTTGGGAACAGAAATGCAGGATGATACCTGGAAGAAACAGTTGTGGTCAGAGCCAGCAGGGCAACAAAGTCATTTGTTCTATTACATGGTCAAGCTATTTCCTTCCCACTCATGAAAGCAGTTTTTGCTGATTGTTTGAGGAATGGAAATGTCTATCTTCCTTTGTTTCATTTAAAAACTAAGTGGATAGTTTTCAGTTGTTGATCAGGCTGTGAAAAGTCAATAGAAAAGTATTCTGAGGTTTTCACAACAATTAAGAGTGATAATCGCTGCAGATACAGTTATTCCCCTTTCATTTCACACTGTGAGAGATTGGGTGACTGCCCAACCCAATATTCCACCAAGGTTCCAAGGTCATAAGGTAGACACAGTAGCACTCCGTGAGTCTCTTATTTCAACAAACTTCTCAGCTATGGTTCTTTTCTGTAAGTTAATTCACCTTTCAGATCAATAGTCCCTAAATAATTGTCACAGAAATCCTTCTTAAAGGACTGCGAGGTGATGTTTGACCTTCAAAATCAAAACAAGAAGATCTAATGATCTTTGACTTGCGATCAACTGGGACCCAAAGCAGAGACAATTGCAACACTATTGTTCTGTGTCTTATTTCATCTTGTAGTTCTATCTTGGAATAAAGAGAGGGTTAGTGAGATATTAACAGAAATGCATATGATCTGCTCTAATTTACTCAAATGATGAAATAAATTGATACACTTATAAGATGAAATGTATTTCAGTTTATGTTTGCAAACAATTGTTTTAATTAACAAGTATAGAGAACTCAAACTATTCTACTAAAGAGTAAAAAGTCATAGGAAGCACTTTATTTTTTTTCCTCTAGAACTCTATAAGGAAGTGCTCTAAACTAACAAAAATCCTTGTTCATTGGGGCATTCTTATTACTTTTTCATAAATTTCTTAATATAAAAAAACTCTAACTTGCTCCATTGTTAGAGTAAAAATCTCGGGCTTGGGCTGAGCCCTGGTGGCAGAGTGGTTGAGTGTGGGACTGTTGCCCACTGGCTTGGCGGCTCAAATCCAGCAGCAGCTCTCCAAGAGCAAGGCTGGGTCTCCCACTTCCAACAGAGGGTAGTGATTCCCACACAAAAAAATCTCGCAGTTTTCTATACAACCCCATCTGAAGAGGTAAGCCTCTTGACTTTCCAAAACATTCCTTATAGCACGCCCCTCTGTCCTTACAGGAATTGTCATGTTCCCCAGATTTATATTACAAAGCATTTCATATCTGGAATAGCTGAATGCAAACATTTCTAGAAATACTGTAGAAAGAGAATATATACTTTCTGCTTCCGTATAATAGAGAAAACACTTTGATATCACAATGCTTCCTTGAGGAAAGATCATATAGTCTGCTGAATGTTCAAGTTACTTTAGGCGCCACATGCAGGCCTAGCAATGGCATCCCATTGAGTAGATCACAAAACTTAAAATGTGACAATATGGATGAACATTGAAAACATTATGCTAAATGAAATTCCATTTTTTAAATGCCAAATATTTTATTGTACCTTATATGTAAAATATCTAGGATAGGAAAATGTATAGAGAACAAAGTCTAGAGGTGACTAGGAGGCAGGAGGGAGATGAGGAAATCATTGCATGAGGGATGCTTGGCTTTTAATGAGCCTAATGAAAACTGAAGTGGATAATTCAGATGAAAATGAAGAGGATAGTATTGTCACCACCAAATATTACAGGTAAGAAATGTAGAAATAACAAATGATGTTATATATGAACTCATCAAAATGATAAAAAATGCATTTTAAAATAAACAGATAAATGTAACCCCTTTTAACTTTAAAATGGAGAGCTCCCATTCTAATTTCTTATTTTGAACATTTTTATAAATAATGGTAAATTTATCCTGTCCATGGCTCCTACCATCTGCAATTTTTGCTGTAATTGTTGTAAAACATACGTAAAGTTGAACTGGCAACTTTGCTGCATGAGCTATATATTTTTATTAATGAGGATAAGCAATTACTGAGAGTGTGAACAAATAAATACTTGTTGGGATTTGAATTCTTGGTTTGGAGGTTTTAGGGTCACGGTTTAATAGACTCCTATTTAGCTGACTTAGTATCATTCCAGTGTTTCTGTTCTACCTCTCTGGTGGTGTTTTGGTAATGAGTTGGCCTATGATCCCTGTGGTCAACAGTTTGAAACCACCGACAGCTCCTCAGAAGAAAGACTGGGCTTTCACTCCTTAAAAAATAGCTACAGTCTCAAAAGGCTACAAGGGTCAGTAGAATCAGCACTGACTCAATGGCAGTGAGCTTGGTTTGATTTGGGAATTTTACCTCCTAATTCTTATAGTTCCTGGGATCTTAAACTTGCAAATGATCATCCAAGTTACAAGAATTGGTCCCTATTATTCTGGAACAATGGAAGAAATTAGAAATAGGGGTACATGGATTGTATTCTATGAGATCTTCTTTACAATAAGCTATAGGTCAGCTGATTTTTTAGAGAATATCTGCCATATGCTCTTTTAAAGACCATATTGGTTCACAATGACAGCAGTAATTCAGAAGCTTCCAATACAAAGCTGGGGGACAGCATTGAGTTTATGTGACTGAGGGAGCAACAAGTCAGAAAAAGAAGGTGAGAGTAGTCACATAACTTGAATATAATAGATATCACTGGATTTTACATGTAGTTTTAGTATATTTTCTGTATATATTTCCAATAACAATAAAAAATTCCTGAATTAAGATTTTATTCTCAAACTATACTTATTCTGACTGCTCATTGAAAACCAAAAAATATTTAATTAATATAATGTCCTGGGAAAACAAACCCATTTCCTGGTAGGTGGTTGATCCAATGTTCTTTTGGAAGTTAAGCAGTAGTTATCAGGAGATGTAATTAGAAAGTTAGAGTCCCATGTATGTTATACGAGTTGGGTAAATGATTAAATAAAATGGGGTCCTAGACTTCAAGAATTCCTGCAAATCATTAATATGCTAGTGTGCATTGCTAACTTGAAAAAAGAATAATAAGTATATTATGTAGCATTCCCCAAAATTATTGAATAATGAATTTAACCAAGGAACTTCCTTCTCTAATGATTGATTGATCTTTAGTATTTATCAGAGCACAGTTTAGGAAATGTTCTTCTAAGAAGGAGAGCTGAATTATGGATTTGTTTGAGAGGTTTGAGTAAAAAGGCTTATTTGGTTCACCTGCTGCTCTACATTCTACATTTAGAATGAACCAAGAGGCCTGGCCTTCAGAGTGTATGGGTGAATATGGTAAGAAAGAAAATAGTAAAAGGCAAAAGATATAGGAATAGCATTTCTCTACTTTCCCCACTGCTTTGTTGTGTGTTCACAAATATTTGGTGTCAGTGAGGAAGTTTAGTGTCTTGCAGCTTGCTTCATATTTAAAGAAAGCAGAAAATAATATAAACATGTATCTCTTTTATTGACTATGCAAAAGCATTGCTGTGTGAGTCATAGAAAATATGGATAACATTGTGAAAAATGAGAATCTCACAATTGTACTAATGAAGAAACAAAAGACAGTCAATAATTCAAACAAAACAAAGGACACTGTAAAACTTAAAAACCAGCCACCTGTATGGCAGGGGTGCTTCAATCACACTTATTCAATCTGTACACTGAGAAAATAGATAAGAAGGATTATATGAAGAAGAATGTGACGTCAAGATTGAAGGAAGGATCATTAATAGTTCTATAACATGCAAAAGACACGGCTATGCTTCCTGAGAGTACAAAGGACTTGAAGCATTTACTAGAGACCTCACAGAATAGTCTTTAATATGATTACATCTCAATTAAAGGAAAACAAAATCCTCACAATTAGACCAATATGGAACAGTGTGATAAGTAGAGAAACCATTGAAGTCAAATATCTTTTATTTGTAAAAATATTTCTTTTTACACCCATGAAAGCATAAGTCAAGAAAGTTAAAAAAAAAAAAAGGTGTATTGTGTTGGAAAAGATTGCTGGAAAGGACTAATTTAAAGTTTGAAAAAGCAAAGCTGTCACTTTCAGGGCAAAGATGCTTCCTATGTTTCTGAACATTGGACAGTGACTAGAGGAGACCAGAGAAGAAATCCTGTCTTTCATTTAGGAGGTTTGGAAGACTATACCATGGAGATCGGAGACAACCAGAAAAATGAGCTAAGCTATCTGGGAAGGTGTAAAGCCTGAATTGTCTTAGGGCTAAGGATGGGGAGACTTTGTCCTATGCACTTTGGAAATGTTATCAGAAGAAAGCAGGCCCTGGAGAAGGACATCCCACTTGCTTACACAGAAGATTAGGAAGGAGAAGCAGCTCAGCAGATGTGTTGATTTGGAGCTAAAGTAGGCTAAAATATAGCAATGCTTGGGAGGGTTGCTTAGGACCAGGAAATGTTTCTCACTCCTATATACAGAATTTCGAACAATTCGAACCAACTCACCAGCACCGAAATACAAACAACATCTTCCTGGAAAGGCTTAAAAACTCTCCTTTACCATATTGCCAGATTTTCATTCTAATGTATGTTGACATAGAGCCTATGTTTACCTGTTCCAGAGTTATTTGAGCCTGATATTAAGAGGTATGAAGACATAAAGGGATCATTCTGATTTACATTTACATTCTGGATCTCATAAAGTGGCAAGCAGAAAATTTATCCCTCAAAGATCACCCTTTTCCCTGAACCTGGGACTAGACAATGTTACATAACAATGATTGCTGATAGAATTAAAGTTACTGATCAGGGCATTTAAGCTAGATTATTTTGATTTATACACATTAGCCTCAAAGTAATTGCAATAATGCATAAAAGTGGAAGAAGGAAGTGGGAGAGTCAGAGAAATAGTCGCATTAGAATGTTTCATAATACAGTAATATCACTGACCATATCGAGAAATTGAAAATGCTACATACATACACACATGCCTCTAGAAACAGTAGTGTTCGCGTGCATTGCAGACTTGTGACAGTGATCTTTTGGTCCCGCATGGCTTACTGTTGGTAAGCCAGCCTTGGAGTTCAAATCCACCATGACAACGACGAGATGATCTGCTCCTGGCAACATTTTGAGCTTCAGAAATCTTGTATTGGGCATTTTGAATATGAAACAACTCCATGGCAGAGGGTTTCAATTTGGGGACTTTTTGACTTCTGGCCCCCAACACTGTAATTTTTATTGCTTTATGTCACTGAATTTAGAGTAATTTTAATTGCAAAAAATAGAATATGAATCCATTCACTTATTAACCATGCAACTTAGGAATCTGATTTTTCCTTTGTGAGTTTTATTTCTCATCCATAAGATGGAAAGGATAATAATATAGTTTACATAAGGGGCTTTGTGAGGACTAAAATGAAGCCATGCATGTAAAGTTTTAGCTACAACTTGTCACAGTGAAAAAAATCTTATTATAATTAACTTTATAATTTTGGTCATATCTAATCTTGCTAAACCTCCACTTCAATGGGATAAAGTTAGGATAATTGTACATAACTTCTCAGGTTTTTTATCAAGATTAAGACAGAATTTATAAAGTGTCTTGTACTTGAAATGCAGTAAGTCCTCAGCAAACATTAGTTGAATATGCAAGTCTAAAAGCTGAAAGCAAACCACAGCAAAAGCCAGAGAAAATGTGAAGTGACGGAAACTGGTGTTAAACTGTTGAGAAAACAAATCAACACTAACACCCTAGTAAATCATTCAGCTTTACCTTGTAAAGCTGAAGTTATACGTATACTATTGACGTGTATTCAGCTCCTCAGGAGATATTCAGACACTCTTGCTTATGTATTCCAGAAAATATGTGCAAACGTATACAGCAGTTATTTTTAGTATTAGAGAGTAATTGAAAACTATCAATTAACTGGAAACTTTCCAGTGACCAAAATCATTGATAAATAAGCTAGTGTAGTAATGGATTTGACTATTTCTAACATTGAAATTGTATATTGTGTCTCATATAAAGTATGATTTCGAAAACACCATGCTGTGAGAAAAAAAATCATATCAGGCTATATAGAGTAAGATATTATTTACTTGAATCAGTAAACATTTTAAACAATGATATTTGTTTAGGGAAATGAGAATATTGCATGTAACACAGTACTAAGAAATAAAGGAAAAAATTAAGGTGAAGATTCCTATAGTGATTGACTTTGGTGGCAGACAGGGTAGAACTACTCTTGTGAGTTTTTATTACTGAAACTCCCTATAGTTGCACAGAGCGGCTGGTGGTATTGTACTGATGAGCTTGCAGATCCCAATCCAATACATAATCACTACGTCATTGGAGCTCCTGCCACAAGACACCATTTAAACAAACAGGAAGAAGTCTGGTAAGATGATGAATAGCTAGAAATAGTTTGCCTTCTTTTTGCAGCAGATACTCAATAAAGCAAAAGCAAAAGGAACGGATGATAGTCTTGGAACCCTGAGCTTCAAATGAACTGCTGAAAAATAGATCACACACAGACTGAAGGAAACCAAGGATTAGGAGTAAGGCAGCATGGGAGTGACTTCTCACTCAAAATTGAAGAGAGCGGTCACTTTGCATCACAGGAAGGCAAGTCCATGGACTCTCCTGTAACACAGAGGCATGATATGCACACACCCAGCATGATACCAGGTGACCAGAACACAAGCTAGTGCAAAGGAGAGTAAGTGCAGAAAATCAGACTAAACTAGAGACATTGGGAGATCACAGAACAGAGAACGAGCCATGCACTAGAGATGTAAACACTGCTTGTGAGCCATGGTCATTTGGGTAGGGGACCCATGCAGGACTTTTGTTGGTGACCTCTCTGCTGCCAGATATCCTATGGGGTAAGTCTCCTATAGGGCTACTATTAGTTGGAAACGGCTCAATGCACACATACTGTACATGTGTGTACATATGTAAATGCATAAATGCATACACACACCCCTATATTTTTGTTTGTGTGGTCAAGTTCATAGCAAATTTAAGGATTAGCATAGAATCCTCCTGTGGAGTTACGGCTTTGCTGGTGGGTTTGAACTATTGCGTTTTGACTTAGCAGGGTAGCATTTAACCAATTCATTATCAGACATCTTATATGTATAGGTAAACATGTAATGCTGTAAGGTCTGTAGTTCTAAACCACCAGTCATTCTGTGGAAGAAAGACACGACGCTCTACTCCCATAAAGAGTTAGTTCAGGAAACCCTCAGAGGCTGTTCAACTCAGTCCTTCAGGATCGCTGGGAGCTGGAATCAACTTGGTGGCAGTGAGGTAGGTCTGGGTTTTTACCTGTAGATATGCATGCATGTAGCCCCGACCTAGTACATTAAAAGTCATCATGCAATGCTAAAAACTATTAACAACCCACTAAAAATGAGGTAAACATTTTCAATGTATACCAGGGAAATATATATAAGATAAATAAGTACATGAAAAATACATGGACTCCTTAATCAAGAGGGAAAATCAAGTCAAAACTATAATATAATAGTGTATCATAATTATTAGATTGACAATTAAAAATATAATTCTCTCCAAGTGTTGAATAGAAAGTGGCTTTAACTAGAATACATATGTATTATTGTTGGGAATGTAAAATGATATACTAATTTTGAAAATTTGATCTTTCTTAATTTTGTTAAGCACACAATTTCTATAAAATAGAACTTCCACTTCTATATGAAAAGAAAATAAATGTCCATGAAAATAATTGAGGTCAGAGCAGCTTGGTTCACAAATGCTTCAATATGGACATATTTATAAATACTGTATACTATTTATGTCACCAATAAAAAGAAATTAGGAAATATGTTTTTATATTTTCATATTTTCATGAACATTTAAAATCTGTATGTTGGGTAATAACCAGAGATATATAGCTGATGAAACCTTGCTTACTGAAAGTGAGCACTTTATCATTACTGACACAGATCTAAAAGTATAGTTTTCAGTATGGATTATACCTCAACACAAAGAAGGTAACAACCCTCCCTACAGAACCAATGAACAATATCATGATAGGGAAAGAATTGACGTATAAACTTCAAGTTACTCGCATCCACAATCAAGGCCCATGGGAGCCTCCATCAAGAAATCAAACTACACACTGTATTGGAGATTGGAAATTATACAGATCTGTTGAAAAAAAAAAACCCTTTCTATAGGGGTAAAAAAGCAAATATGCCACTCTGAGGAATAAAGTGTGTTAAAATCAGATCATTGTGTATTTATTTACCTTATATGTCTGTGAAAACTGGCCAAATAAGGAAGACTGCAAAAGATTTGGTTCCTTTGAATTATCATGTTGGTAAAAGTACTGAATACACCAGGATAATTGTAAGTAGTATAGCTAGTATACTTATTATAAGTGAGAATGGTGAGACTTTCTTATTTGTGCTTTGTATATGTCTTTCCATGCATGTATTTGTCAACATATAGAATAACATTTAAAACCTGTGCATTACCTTATATACAAGCTATATCGCAAAACTAAGGCACCTTAAAAAATCATGTACCTGTGAAACTTATGCATCTGTTTGCTTTTTCCTGTGCCTTGCTCCTAAATCTGTGAAATGGCATTATATTTGAAAACATAAAACTATGTCCACCCTCCAGCCAATAAAGAAATATGGAAAAGGAGGTCATAAAGGAAGAAGGGCAAAATATACCCAGTGTTAGCTCACAACATATAACAATGTATTCATTCCCCTTTATGCACTAGGCAGTTACTCAAAATGAAACAGTTGCACAGTTGATTGATGAGGGAAGCTCATTGCATGACAGAACACTGGGACATATGATGGGGCAGTTACTCAGCTCCAAGAAATTACTGACATAGAGAAAATTAGCAAGAGGGGTGCCAGATTTGTAGGTTTTGCAAGAGAAATTAGAAACTGACTTTTGAAAAGTGAAATCCCCAAATTGAAAAGTAAGCTCAAGTATTCTTGAAACAAATAGCAAGTCAAAGTCCACCTGTAACAAATTGGGTACAGGAAACATTACATAGCAAGTGAGAAAACACATTGGAGTCATGTAATTTTCTTGGGCTATCTATGAAGTTTTATGTTTACGTGCAAAGTTAGCAATGTCTTCTTTGATGAAGCACACAGGCCTTTGTGGCTGCTTCATATACAATCCACTCCCCTTTCTAAATGTACTGTTTCAGGAGAAAGGTATCGATCAACTTTAGGATTTGACTTCTGCAAGAGCTGAGACTGC
This sequence comes from Nesogale talazaci, assembly GCA_004026705.1. Taxonomy (NCBI): domain Eukaryota; kingdom Metazoa; phylum Chordata; class Mammalia; order Afrosoricida; family Tenrecidae; genus Nesogale; species Nesogale talazaci. The sequence continues at coordinate 23,608 of PVJH01009924.1, forward strand.
ATAATTATGTATCAAGTGGTGATAGGAAAGGAAAATTTTAAATCTCATTTATGACTCACTAGCATCATCTCTGCAGCATTGTATAGGCTGAGCTTGCTCTTTCTTAACCCTCATGGAGTCTGAAGTGAGACCTGAAGAGTTTATACATTACCTCCTTTGTTCCCTTCTATTATCATTTTCTAAGAAGGATTTGCAAATATTACACATGAGAGCTCCAATTCACAACAGCTAATTTACAACAGCTATTTTATAGAATACTACTTGGGGTAGGTTCAAAGACAAGCTATAACTCTCCCCCTTCCAGGGTATGCTGGTGGAATTCAATTAGCATATACATTCTCCCAGGGTGCAAATGCTTCTCTTGTTTGCTGCCACTGCCTCAGCACCCAGGGCAGTCTCCAGCAGAAAATAAGCCCTCAAATATAGGAGCTAAATGTTTGAGTAAATGAAATAATCAATTGCTACAAAATAATGGAGTCTAAGAAGTGGTCAATTTGCTTAATAAGAGAAGCAGTGGTAATGGGTTTAAACCATGAATCTCGGAGCTAGCTAAAGACCTTCTCATTGCTTGAGGGTCTACCAGCTTCTCTATTTTTCATTTTGAAGTCACTGTAGCTTCTTACTCATAATGATATATTAATATCTTACAAAATAGATATTTTGACCATGGTTTTACAGAAGAAAAGTCAAAAGTTTATAAAGGTTATGTAATATACCCCATGTCAAATAATTCCTAGGAACGAGTATCCTAACTCAAGCAGTTCCAACTGCTAATACAGTGGGCACACTGTCATAGTTATGTTAAATTTAACTTCATTTCCTTTAGACAAAACAGTCTTGGAGCTGGGACAATGTTTTCTCCAGTCATATAATCCTCTCTCATTGATTATTTAAGTAAGTAATTATGTAGTTATCTATTTGTTATATATAATTTATTATAATGCATTCCTTATATAATACTGTCACTCACCTCCTCCCCATTTTGTTTTTAAGTCTGACTTCTCTGTGTGAGTGACTGTCACTACAGTTCCTTCACCCAGTTAACCATCCAAGCAGTGCCTCTAAGAGATAATCATTAACTCATCCTTTTTACTCACACTACATCAGTTCCTGTGAAAGCTACCTTCCCATTGAATTTTCAGATCACTTCATCTCTATTACAGAATTTCTTTTTTCCCTTTTAATCTTTTCAGTGTGATTTCAGTGAAGATTTACAGAGCAAGGTGGTTTCCAATGAACAAGTCATGCATTCTTTTGCAGTATTTCTCAATTTTGGCATCCTCAGGGATTCAAATCATATTCCTTCCAAATGCTCTTTCATTTTAGGAAACAAAGAAAAAAATATCCTAAAATGGCAAGATCAGGAATGGTGCATGGAGTAAAGTTTTCCAGCGAACCTTTCATTGGACCGCCTTTGCTACCCTTGCAGAACAAGTAGGTGCATTCCTGAGATGTGGGAAGAAGAAAGGGGCATCTCTCTCTTGCTTTTCTCCCCAATGTACTTTTCAAACATTTTAAAATGTCTTGTAAAGTCTTGGTAATCATTTTTGTGTCAGCTAAGAATATGTATCAGGATTATACCCTTGTACTTCCAAAACTGGTCTAGTACATAGTCACAGAAACCATTGTTTTAATTGGAATGTTTTCTAAAAGGACCCTAGCAAAGCTAAGATAACTACATCACTGAGAGTAGTTGTCTGATATCAGAGACATGTTTAAGCTCATTTTGTTTGGAATAAATCATGCATATATGAATTTGAACCATACTAGCCATAAATTTTGACTTAATACCTAGTAGAATGACAATCACGTGTGGAAAAAGAAAAGAAAACCCTGTTAGCAGTCACTCGCAGCTGAATCATATAATCTAATCAGTATTTTACCAAGCCCCATAAGGAAATAACAAAGGCTGTACCTAGAAAAGATATAATAAAAAAGTTTTACTACATTGCAGCTCCAGTTATAAGAAATGACTTCTTAATAGAGAGATGCAAAGTACGTAGATTCTCTCTTTTTTCTCCTTTGGACCTCATTTAGGATAATTTCTTTTATTATATCTTTTTAGCATATTGATCTTTCTTTCCTCTAGAATCAAATTTGAACATCTTCTTCAATTTTTGTTGATTTTTTATCAACTTACTCTTTGTCTCACTTAAACATAAGAGTCATCATAATAAAGGACATTTATTCAAGATGTTTGTCAGTAAAGATGCTTTTTCAATACTTTGTTGCTTGTTTTCTGTCATCAATGGTTTCAACTCCTAGTGACTATGAATGAAACATTTCCTGGTCCTGTGCCATCCGCACGACTATTATGGTCAAGCCCATTGTTGCAGGCATTGTGTCAATCCATTTTATTGAGTGCCTTCCTATTGTTCACTGACCCTTTATTTTTCTAAATAGGCTCAGGTCTTCCTAACAACACGCCCAAAGCTCATGGGACCAAGACTCACCATCCCTGCCTCTGAGGAGCCTTGTGGTGGCACTTCATTGAAGACCTCTAGATTTGATAGTCCATAGCATGCCAGTGTTTGCCAGTACATGAATTTAAGTGTACCAGTCAATTATTAGTTGTTTTCCTGATTCAGCATCCCACTTCCTGAGGCATAGTCTGGTTACACTCATCAGCTGTTCTCATTTTTATGGGTCACACATTTATGCCTCTTTTGAATTATGGGGAATTTTTTGTTTGATGCCTGACATTGCAGGTTTGCTGCTCATGTCCTAGGGTTCGATGTCTTTCTTGAGGGGAAAAATAGATTTGATGTGTAATGGGTTAAGGTATTTGAAAATTAATCCTTTGATATTTGCCTTAAACTTTACTAGACATGTTCAGAGTAGATTTTCGGCATTTAATGTAGCCACACTACTAAGTTTTATTTCATAAAACTAACCGATGTCATATGTATTATTGTCGCTTTTGATTTGAGCAGTTGGGAATATAAATTTGTTTCAGCTCTGTGTGAGGTCCGGGTAAATGTTGGCCTATTGCTTTCTGCTGTTTTCTTATCCAGCATAAAATAATAACATCCCATTCTTTTGTAGAGGACTCAAGAGGGCTCCTGCAGATCTCTAGTGCTCTCTTCTCTTCTGGCCTAGATACATTAGGTGTTTCAATCCAGTCTGCCTGTTCAATTTAGAGATCTTGCTGGGTCCCTTCTTTCTAGACTGTGGCCCAGAAATTGCCCTTACTCTTAAGTTGGAACCACCATAGAATTTACCTCATTTTGTTTCCATTTTTAAAAAATGTAAAAGCACCACCTAATATTGTGTAACATGCTTCTCCCAGTTTTTCTTATAAGCTAGTGATAAATTCAAATCTGTATGCTGCAACATGTCTAAAATTCTTTGAAAATAAAATTTGATATACAGAAAATGATGAATTACTTTCAACTTACGATTTTCCAGGTATATCTCTACATAAATATCATTACTAAGGGAAATTATGTGAAATTATCAAGTACCCTTGCCCATTATCCTTTCACTGCTGTATACATTATTTTTTGAGCAATGAATACTCTAGAATTTAGATTCTTTTGCAATAGGACATCAAATTCCTAACTAAATATCTGGTCTAAACTGCTGTTACGAATTTTTCATCTTTCCCCATATCTTGAGATGTTCTGCAATAGAAAGAAGGTGACTCTTAGAAGAAACCTTGTATTCCCAGTGTACTATAGCTAAAATATCTTTAGGACCCTAAAGTGGTAATTCTATAACAAAAAGTTTGAGATCTTACATGACTCGGGACTTACTTTTGCCATCCTACGTGGTGTTTTGAAAAGAATCTCATTCCTTTTCTACTTAGAGTTTTTTTCCATCTCATGACTGTGAATGATAATGCCCTTTTGACAACTTGTGAGATGGAGAATTGTTATAATTTTAATTGATCTACCTTTTTAATTTCCTCTATTTTGACACTTCTCACTGACATTTCTCACACTCAAACATATATACACTTGTGAAATTGTCTACTTAGGGTAAATTTACATGTAGTTCTTAATTAAAATTTTACCACATTGTCATATAATAAAAGAAATTCTATTCCTAGTAGCTTTTAATGAAATATATGCTCAGCAGTCCTTTAGCATAAAATTTGGCTGGTGAATTTGGTCTTTAATACATAGAAATTTATAAGCACGAGATCAGGCTTTTCATTTTGACAGGAAAATAAGGGCAAGGTTCTGACATGCATCTAATAAAGTAATTGATTTCTTTTCCTTAAGTGGTCAATTTTTAGGATATTTACAGATATATTATTTTATTCATTGTTCTTATGAATTGCCATTACATTTCTCACACTTTAGCTGGTTTCATTTCCAAACTGCTCAGATCATATGACTGTGAATATTAGGACTCTTACTATGCAAATCCACTGAGCCTAGGTAGGTTTTAATGACCAAATAGGGAAGCAAAGATGCTTTTATTCTTTCACATAGATCCTGGTACATGTCATGACCACTATTCATGGGTTTTTATAGGAAATGGTATACTTACAGAGGAATGATAAGAAATAACTTAAATATCAAAAATCTAAGCTCTGTGAAGAAAAAGATTATTTTATCCAACTCTTCATATCAAGTTCCTGCAATAGATTTGCCTGCCACCGAAACAGATGTACTTTGTTTAAAGTATGGTTTAATTTGGACTTTGTAATACTGAAATACTGAGGCTATTGACACTTGAGACCGACTTTCATTGTGTGTGTTAAGAGGGGCATGGAGAGGGTTTCTGCTGCCTTCTAGGATTTTAGCAACAGGCCTGATATTTCTTTATATTTAGAAGCTTTCTACACCATGAATTCAGTTTTGACAATTAAGAATAACTCCAGATATTACTAAATTTCACTGTGAGGCTGAATTCCCCACAGTCAAGAACAAGTATCTAAATATTAACTTGATGTCCACCCTTCTATCCACCTCTCAAAGTCCTAGGATATAGTTTTTAATATTTAAAAGTCAGTAATTATATCTCAAGTTAAATTGAAGTGGAGGTGATAGATTTATTTTACAGCTAAAAGAGGTCACTCTTTTTATAAGTGTTAAGAGAGTAGACAGATTCTTTGGCCTAATTATAATGTTAAAAAAGGAAAAAAAAACATAGAAAAGGGAAATAAACTAATACCATTAAACCCAGCAAAGAAATACATGAAGAGATTGTTGAAAAAGATTAATGCAATTCAGTTCTTTAAGGAAAATTCGTGACATTGTGGTTTAAGCATTGAACATCAAAGTGCCATGCCATAATTTCAAACTGTCTGACCTCTCAAAGAAAGATGAAACTTTCTGCTTCTGTATGATCACTACACTTTATAATCAACTTGAGGGGAGTGGGCTTTTTGGTTTTAGTTGTTAAACACGTGTTAAAAACCCAGATCTGCTGATTTACAGCTGGGTCCTATTCTTTCTACCACCAGTCTGAGACCCATTGTTCTGTATAAATTCTAATAACAACAATAAAGGCTACTAATTCTGAAGCTTTCTATATGCCAATCAATTTCATATATAATATGTGCATCTTATATCATTAAGTATCCATAGAAACAGTATAAAATAGTAACAAGTGTTATAGGCATTTTACAAATTAAATTACTTCTGCAAAAGAGCAGAAAATTTAAATTAAAGAAAATTATCTCTCTTGAAAATAATTTTTAATGAACTCACCAACTCAGATTCCCATGTGCAGACAATCACTTCAATATCACGCAAGGCATCTATGATTTTTAGCACATAATCATGACCTATTTCATAAAGCAGGGATTCACATTTTATTTTATTTGGCTCTGAACCTCAAATAAATCCTTGCAAAAGTCACAACAATAAATATAGCCAACATTCAGTAATGCTGGATTTATTTTCTTGGGAATGCCATTTCACATTCATTTAAAGCTCAAATAAAATGAGCCTTAGCAGGGTCAGATTAGGTAGAATGCAATAACTCCTCTGTGTTAGTTGGAGGCATGCTTCTGTGTCATGGCTCTAACACCATAGGGAATTCACAAGGAATACTCTTCTGAATATTAAAAAACAAAGTCTATAGTTCTTTTTAGAAACAGGAAAGAAAAGAAAGAAAACTAGAGAAGGAAGTGTACTGATCTTTAAAGTTGGCTCTGACTCCCATACCTTAATAAAAACTGATTACCAAGTTCTACCTGATAATATCATGAATAATTCCATTAAAGTCCACTGTTTCATATATCTTACATGAGCAAAGTCTATTTTAAGTATGGTGGACTGCCAAAAGGACACGCTCCTGTCTTGGAAGAAATATCGCCAGAATTGTCCTTGGAAGCTAGATGCCGAGGCTTTACCTTGTACACTTTGGACATGTTACCAGGAGAGACCAGCCCCAGGAAGACATTGGACTTGGTAAATTAGAGGGTCAGCAAAAACATGTGGAAAAATCTTCCATGAGATGGGTTAGCAGCGTGTCTGTGGCAAAGTGCTCAGACAGCAAAGGTTGCCAGGCAGCTAATCAGTTTGTTCCATGGTGTGCAGAGCTGCGGGCAGGGATGCCACTGTCTTGAGGGCACCTAACAGCAGCTGCAGTATCATGCCACGCAAGGACAAAAGGACACTCGAATTTCATCACCCTGTTGCTCTTATTCTGACAAGTATCTATCACTTAGGTACAAAGTTGGAACTCAAAATCACCTATGCTAAAAGAACTCGAGGAAATAAACGTTAATTCCTTCTCTTGTCATCTACTCCGTGCGAAATAAGACACCGAGTTCTACTCTCCAGGAGAAGAATCTGGCATTTCTTTATTTAGAAACCAGGGCAGCATTACCCCCCCCAACATTCACTCCCCTGATATTTATGACAGCCTTATGAAATTGCTTGTGCAAAAATTAAAATTGCTCTTCTCTGCTGCTAGTGCTGCTCTCATAGCACGGTATTAGTTTAATAGAATAAGTGAGCTCTGTTTTTAATAAATAGAAGAGCATCTCAAAAACGTAGTGCTTTCTGTCTAAAAACACTCTTCTGTTACTAACAGGCCTTCTACCACTCCACCACCATGGAGATGATTACATACTTGGCACTTTGGGGCTCCCCTGTTACCCAGAAAGGGTAATTGAAAAAGCAAGGCATTATTTTCTTTATTGGAAAGAATATAAAAACCGAATTTCACAAAGTACTTGAATATGTCTAAACTACAAAAATCAACTCTGACAAATGCATTCCTTAATCTGAATTTCTACAGTACGGAAGCATCCAAGGAATATCAAGTATTACCATCCAGAAAGTATTTGCTTGAGAGCTGTCAATATACCTCAGAGATATAGATGTTCTGGACAGAAGGTCTGTTTCAAATGATAGACAGAGTTAGTATGCGTTTCAAGGTAGAATGCCTTGCACATTGAGGGAGAAAATACATCATACCTTAAAGAGAAAGCAATATAGTCTTTTCACTTTGAAAATGCAAATGCTTTTTCTTGTTTGGCTGGACTATTTTTAAGCATCAGTGGAAAAAAGCAGATCTGAAATGCAGTTTTTCTGTGATTTGTATTAGATTTGCCATTTGTGTTTTCTCTGATATCGTGCTGTTAGAAATTTTCAAGTTGGCTTCAACTTGACTGTGATCCCATGGACAAGAGGAAGAAATACCATCTGATTGTACACTACTGTTAAAATCATTGCTATGTTTGAGTCCTTGAGTTGATCAATCTTGTTAAAATTCTTCCCCCTTTTCACTGATTCATTACTGTATAAAATATGATGTCCTTTCCAGGAACTGATCCTTTTGGTTGACATGTCCAAATCAGATGTTCTCATTTGATATTCCTCATCCATTGTGCAGTTATCACACATGTATAAGGCAATCAAAAATGCCATAGCTTAGGTCAGAAAAATCTTTCTCTTCAAAGTGACATCTTTGATTGTCAACATTTCTATGTAACATGTGAAGCAGATTTGTCCAAAGTGATATGTCACTTGATTTCTTGACTATTGTGTCCATCCATGAGAGTTGATTGTGGATCTAAGTGAAATGAAATCCTGGAAAACTTTGAATTTTTCTGTTTATCATGTTTTTGTATATTGGTCCTGTTCTGAGAAATTTTATTTAATATGAAGGTTGAGCTATACCAGTAAGGGCTATAAATCACATTGAGAAAACAAGATTGCTTTACCGGCAAAATGTAAATGAATCTTCTTCCATATTGACTCAATATTCTTCTCCAAATTGTCTACTTTCCCCTAGTGCTTATCACATGGTTTGATAAAGTATGGTAAAAGTGCAGAACCCTAACACACATTTTACCTTTTCCTGTTTCCTCTTGGTCTATGTACAGGATCTGCATAAGCAGTTTTCAGTCTGTTATGGAGTTCCCATTATTCCCAGTGCTGAGTGTAATCTGTAAGAGTCACATAGTAAGTAGTCAAGTGCTTTTGTTGAGTAAATCATGAATACCAATGCAACTCTGATGGGAGCCGAAGCTAGCAGCAACTGGAAGGCACCTACCAACAATAAAGTTCCTGACCAGATGGTCTTTATCTGATTTCAAAAATCTGCTGAGACTCTGGCTTTGATTCATGTGTAATTTAGAAGTATGTTGGCTAAACTCTAGATATTTTACTATCTGGTAGCTCTCTTAAAATATTTCTAGTAATTCATCACAATATTAGAATATTGAGTTATTTCTAAAAAGTTCATTCTGTTAAGATGCATTTTAAACCAAAAATCTGGCATATCTCGAAAACGATCTATGTGATCTTAAGAGGTTTTAAATACTATTGTTAAATGCAGTGCACTATAAATGTCAGTTATATCAAGCTGATCAGCAGTGGTGTTCAGATCCATTACAACTTTACCTATCTTCTAACTATGAATGGAACCTGGTGGGGTAGTGTGTTACACGTTGGGCTGCTTAACTTCAAGGTCAGTAGTTCAAAACCCATAGACAATCCACTGGAAAAATGAGACTTCCTACTCCCTTAAAATTTCAAGCTCAGAAACTCACAGGGACAGTTCTACTCTGTCCTACAGGATGGTATGAGTTGGAATTGACTTAATGGAAGTGAGTTTGGTTGATTGAATCCGTTCCCATAGGAAATGCCACTCAATCGGAGTAACTGTCCTGTTGCTTTTGTTGCAATATCTATGAATAGAGTGTATGCTTGAAGATGTTAAATTTTCCAACTGTATCATAAATTTGTCTGTTTACATTCAATTCAACCAGTTTCTGTATTATCTATTTTAATGCTCTGGTGTTAGGTTAATACATGTTAAGAATTACAATTCTTAGGCTGAGCCCCAGTGGCTTATGTGTTGAGTGTGGGACTGCGGCCCACGGGCTTGGCAGTTCAAATTCAGCGGCGGCTGTCAGGAGCAGCACTGGGTTGCGCCCACCAGAGGCAGTGACGCCCACCCAAAAAAAAAAATTCCTATTCTTAACAATTCCTATGGTCTTAGAATACATGTCTCTCCTTTCATTTTGTTGTATATCTTTTTATCACTGATAATTTTCATTTTGATAAAGTATTCTTTATCTGAAATCACTATAAGCTGTCCAGCTTTCTTCTTTCTAATTGTATATCATATTATACCTTTAGCATAGTATATCTCTCTTCATCCCTTTAATTTTAATCTGTACTTGTCTTTCTACCCAACTTGGATTTCTCAACAACCACTACTGGTGAAATATTTCATGCACATTCTTAAAAGGTCTATCTTTTTTTGGTGCAGTGAGATAATTCACATTTGGAGAGATTTTTGATATAGTTCTATTAAAATCTAATCATTTTAAGTTGGTTCTTTTAAAAATGAACTGTTTTTTCTATTCTGTTTTTCTGATTTTTCAGACTTAATTGAGTATTTTATTTGATGCTCTTTAAATGCCAGTGTTAGCATTTTTTACACCTCTTCTTATTAGTCTTGCTATTTTTATCAATTGTTAAGAGTCTCCAATGCACATTTAGAATTTATTTTCAAATTCATTTTCAATTCCTCCCTCACTTCCTTTATGACATTGTTGTCAGTCACTTCTCCTTTCCTATTCTTCATTCAATGCAATATTACTATTATCATTTAGGTGTTCTAGGAATAATGCAATCTAGGATCTCACTTGCATTTATTATTTAATGTGATTTCTTTATTAAGATATAAATTTCAGGCCTTTATAATTATCCTATTTTTGGAATAACTTCTTTTAATATTTCTTGTAAGATAGACTGCTGGCAATGAAATCCCTTGGTTTTGGTTTACCTGACATTGTCATCACTCCTTCTGATTCCTTTCTATTCAGAATGTTTCTTAGTATGTATTATATACACAATCAAGGTTTTAAAAATAATATTTTAATAATTTATTTTTAATTCTAGAGTTCTTATTAGACACGGAAATGTCCATTTATTTTTCCTTTATTTATTTTACCCTTGCTTTTATGTTTGTTTATTCTTTCTCTTCTTCCTTCTCCTTCTCCTGTTGCCACACTTTTCAATACAGTAATTTTTCTTTATATCCATAGTCCTTTTTATCAGTACTATAATTTAAATATATTTATACTCATTACTCATTTTTCTGCTGCTTATTTACACTACTTTGGAGATTATTGGCTCTCTGATTATAGTATTTACTAGCACTTTTTAACAAAGGATCTATTTCTATAACATTATGTGTAAGGAAACTTCGTGGGACACACATCTGACCTCTAGTGGTTCACAAGGTTGATTTCCTCAAAGCAGAGGTGAAGCATATCTCCACCTTCCATCCTTTTTAACCCTAAACCATCATGAAGTGTCCCTGCCATAACATTCTACTTCTAAATCTGGGCTTGATAATTCATTGCAAAGGTTGTACAGAATTTGCCCACAATGTTCACAATCATAAGACTTAATAATCATACAGGTTACTATGCAGGTGAGAAATGCTCAAGATGCAGTTGTTCTGTCAGGACAGTTTCTTCTATGCTTTGCTCACAGGGAGATCTCTCTTTGGCCGTTAGCCTATTAGCCTTTTCTCTTCCTTGCACAGACCACAGTCTAACCTGCTTCTACTCCTGCTAACAGACACTGAAAAAGTGTGCAGTTCCACTGTAAACCTTAGTCCAAAGCTGTTCAGTTCGACCCCAGATCCATAGCCAGCAAAACGAACTACTCCAATGAAATCCACCAAGGTACTGCTCTTCACGAGACAGTCTGTATTTGCTTTATTTGCTTGTTGGTCTAGGAAGTCCATCATTCTCTTACTCCCAGTTTTGCTGCTATGTCTCCTCTGCTGCCAATTCTATCATTTGCATTAAGGAGGTTTAATGTGCAGAGATCTTGGGATTCAAAGTATACATTACATTCTGTGGCAGTCCTGTGCTTATGTTAATTTTGTGATTGAAATGTTGGGATGGAGTCTAGCCTGTTTTTCTGGAGATAGCCATTGAGTAGCCAATGAGGCCTCTATGTGGGCATAGCTTTCTCCTGAGACTTCTGGGAAATCTCGCGATATTTCCCTCAGGAAGATGAAAAGTTATCTTCCCCAGTTGTGGGGAGTTAGTCTTTAGAGACGATTAATCACGGACAAGACAAGCTGGCAGCGTCCGAGAAGCTGGAGGAGCCGGCGGAGTGACCACACAGCTTTGCCCTGATGGAGCCAGACCTCTGAAGCTGGGGCAGCCAGATGGAGACCTCTGCCAGCGATGAATTGCTTCTGCTGTTGATGGACCCTGAGCCCAGGAGGTGAGGTGCCCTGCCAGCACTGGGATTCTGCACCCACTGACCTGTGACTTCGTGAGTCGGAAGAAGACTTTATAGACTGATTTTGGGCATATTGGTTAATATCGGACTTACGATTTTGAACTGGACTGGGCTGGGGTGATTCTCCATGTCCCATTCCTTTTGTATATAAACCCTCTCCTTACATGTGTGTCTATGAAATTTATTCCTCTAGTCTACCCAGACTGACATACATTCTTAACACTTTTCTTTTGCTGGTAAGAAATCTTTTCTTCCTGATTCTGGTATGGCTCATTTTATACCCAGCAGGATGGCCCTCACAATTGTGAACCCGGCTAATAATCACCTACAGCTGAATCATATAACCTATTCAGTATCTTCCTTCTTACAAACATCTACCAGAAAAAGTAGAAAAAGCTATGCTAAAATAATTGTATTATATAATTCATTGTGTGTGTGTTTGTTTGTTTGTTTGTTTGTTTGAGAGACAGGTGACCAGATGTCCTGCTTTTTAACAATTTGATGTTCTGTGGCATTTTAAAAATTAAAATAAATATATTACAATACTATTTTTTGCATTCTGTGAAAATTTTTTTACTCCGATGAGACCAAATTTTTAATCAAGAAACCCCACCCCCCACTCAGGGTCAATGGTGTCCCAGTTAAAATCTGGTCACGTTATGTAAGAATATTTATTCAGAAAGGTGAATGGAAGTATATCTGTGAGTATGTATATATTTCGCAGAGGTGATTTGTACCTGTATGTGATATATATATACATATTATACATATACTATAGATATATGCAATATGCAAAGTTATGAAAACTTCTTAGCCATAAACAAGCATCCTGAAAGGATGAAACTGAACTTGAGGACTTGGTATCATAGACTCAGGAGACAAGTAGGTAAATTAGCACAAAATTTTCCACTAAGAAAATGTTCCACATTCTATTTCCTTGTGTATTGACTGGAATTCTAAAAGTGTGCTGGCATCCAAGTTGCAATTGTTCAGTTTTTTCATCTAATGCAATGAATTCAGCTGCTATCTGATGGGACATTGCATAACCTCTCCTGTAGGTTTACGAGACTATATATCTTTATAAGAATAGAAAATCTCATCTCTCTCTCTCTCCATAGTAGTGGTAATGGCTCCCAACTACAGACCTGGCTTTAGCAGCCTAAAGCATAATCCATTATGCCATCAGAACTCCTTTGAACAATGGAGTGGGAAGAAAATCAGACACTAAGCAACTTTCAGTTCAAAGATCAAAATGATCACAGGAACATGAGTACCAGAAGAAATATTTGGTTCCTAGTTCCCACTAATTACTTCTGTGATCAGAATCACAATAGGAAGTCCTAGACCCAGAGGGAGAAAAAGATGTAAAACAAAATTCAAAAGCAAAATTGACACGGCTTACTGGTCCAATAGCGACTAATGAAAGGCCTCGGACTATATGATCCTTAGATATCATTCAAGATGAATGCGTTTCTTCCCAGGGATCAACTTTTAGCCAAATAATAGATTAGCCTAAGAAGTGAATCATAACACCAAAGAAAAAATCATCTTTCGTACAATTAACCATGGGAAACCAATAGGTCAGCATCTGTCAAAATGCAAAGCTCAGAAGGCAGAAAGGGGCAGAAAGGAAAGTTTGGATAGATATGAAGAACAGCGAGTAGATGGAGAAATGGTGTTTTTGAAATCAGAGTAATGCAAGGAATGTCAGAGGATAGACGTCATTTCCTTTTGAAGACTTAAATAAGGTGACTCCCATGGAGGTGAAGTTTCAGGATATCCCAATTATAAACTTTTCCAAAATGCTGTAGCGTTCCACTCTCCCTCAGTATTGTCCACTATATTCCCAAGTTTTGTAATTTTTCAACATGTCACAAAATGCAAAAACCAACAAGGCAATTGGTGGGCATATTTGTGGAGTCTGTTCCAAAGAACTATGTAAGACATCTGTATGTAGGATTCCCCTTATTCACACAAATGGGAGGTAAAATACTCTATGAACTTTCACCACATTTATATAAATGACTGTTAAAAGTGTCTATCGAATACCCACCATCATCACATTGTCCAAGACTTGCAATGACTCTCCCTATAGGACAGAATAGAACTGCCCCTTGGGGTTTCCAAAACGAAAAATCTTTGTAAGAGTAATTAGCTTCAAAATTACCCTATATATCCAGTGGATTTTTTTTTGTATTCAATACTTTTCACAAAGATTCAGGACATATAAAGAAAAAAATGGCATAAACAATGAAAACAATGCTGATAGATATCAGTACAATGGGGACTACAATTTACACTTCCCAGGAATAGAAACAAAACAATACGAATTTCCCAAGCCTGGGAAAGACTATTTACAAAGCCACTTTTATTGTGTCTACTTGAGGGACAAGGTGACTTGAAATGCTAAGGACCAGAAAGAAATGTGTCAGCTGGCTAAAAAGCTTGCTGTGGAACAATGAATGTGCCCTATATATTTTTGACCTTGACTTGCAATAACCTGAAATTTCAAGCAGTCTGTCTCCAAATTTCCCTTTTATGTCTCATTCAACTATGTAGAATAATGTCATTATTAACAATCCAGGATCTTGAACAAGACAAGCTGTGTTTGAACCCTTCTGCTCACACTTAATGATACAGACCTGAACTAATGATAATACTGATGTTACTAACATTTACCTAGAGATTATTGCATCATTAAATTTTCACAATTCTGTAAAATGGATACTTCATTACAATGTTTAATAAGTGAGTGTAGAATTATCATCTATAAATGATATCCTGCTTACTAATAATCCTAAAATAGCTTATTTAGTAAGTAGTCTGTTTGTCATATTATAGTGACTTGCATGTTTCTGTACTGCTGGAAATTATCCCAGCCTTTATATTATTATTTCAAGTTCTATCAGGATCATCCATTTGAACTGGTTCCAGTGAAGATCCCATTCTAAAACAGACCAGGAAGCATGGCCAGATGTACTTCTGAATGTTGTTGTTCTTATGAAGTGGCAGCAAGTCAATTACTAGTCTTGTTTTAGCTGTTTCCTTGAAGGAGAATAGATAGCATCTTATCAATGACTACATTGCACTGTAAGAAAGATCTTGAAAGTCCATTTTGACTATGAATGAATGACGTTCTTCATGAATGTGTCATTCACAGGATAATAAACCATAGAATTTTCAGATTCAAAATGGTATTCCAATCCACTTTAGCTTCCTAAAGAATAGGACATCAATCTCTTTTGTTTGGTTTCAATTTTAATGATTTGCAATTTTTTCTAGATTCATACTTAGTCAATTCGATTGCCTCATGCCAAGTCTCAGGTCAGTGGGTGCAGAATCCCAGCACTGGCAGGGGTCTCCCCATGACTCCTTGCTTCCAGGGCTCAGGTCCATCAACAGCATCCAGTGGTGGTAGAAGCAATTCATCGCTAGCAGGGGTCCCCACGTGGCCTCTCCAACTTCAGATGCTCCATCAGGGCAAAGCCATGTGGCTTCTCCTCAGGCTAGACTCCACCCCTACATCTCAATCATGAAATTAACATAAGCACATACTACCACATGGACCAAGAGCAACATCATGAAAAATGGGGGGAAGTTTGAAATTGTCAAGGCCTTTATCTAAGTTGAACTCATAATCAGTGCTCTTGAAAACAGCATTCAAGAGTTTAAAAGACAATTGCAATTAGCTAAATATGCCCTGTATGACATCATCAGAACCTTGAAAATCACAGGTGTTACTTTGAGGACTAAGATGCACTTGATTCAAGCCATGGGTTTTATTCAATTGTTTCACATGACTTGTGGTGTTGGAGAGGAATATTGGAAATCCTCTGGAGTGATAAAAGAACAAATCAATCTGTTTTGGAAAAAGGCCAGAGGGCTCCTTAGTGGCAAGGCAGATGAGACGTCATCTTACAAAATTTGGACATGTCATCAGGAGAGACCAGTCTCTAGAGAGGACACCATGATTGGCAAAGCCAAGAGGCAATAAAAAAGAGGAAAGTCCTCAAGGAGATGGATTGACACAATGTTTACAATGGGCTCAAGCATATGATCAATTGTGAGGATGACGCCTGATCCGGCAGTGCTCTATTCCATTGTGTATTAGATAGCTATGGGTTGGAATGAATGGGTGCACTTATCAAGAACTCCCCTCTATGGTCGACTCTACTTTGAGAAGGCAAGTTTTTTTTCAGTCCTATTTTGAGGGCTTTCTGACCACTTCTTCTGTCATGGTCCCTCACCATATCGACTTCTAAACATTAGGTCTTTAGTGTTTGATAATATTGGGGTGTTAACCACCATGTTTTCAGTGGCTAATTTCTTTGAAGAAGATGTCTCATGCATTGAAGAGCAAGGAATCAAGATATACCAGAAATAACCTTGTGATTTTCAATATCTATTATGCATTTGAAAAGTGGAAAATAAATAAAAGAGACTGCAGAAGAATCCATGCATTTAAATTATGGTGCTGGTAAAGAATATTGACAGTGCCATGGACTGACAAAAGAACATACACATCTTTCTAAGAAGTATAGCCCTAATGCTTGTAGGAGGCAATGATTGCAACACTTTGTCTCCAGTAATCTAGCTGTGTTATCAAGAGAGATGAGTCTCTGGAAAAAAACTTTCTGCTTCGTAAATTATGCTCAACTGACAAAAAGATGAAGACCTTAAGTGTGATAGTTTGGCACAGTGACAACACAAGAGACACAAACATAACAATTGTGAGGAAAACCTCAATGTTTTATTCTGATTTACATATCTGAGCAAAATATTGAGGATATGTATATATACATATATATATATATTGTGTGTGTGTGTAAGAACCAACTAAGTTGTACATAAATGACAAGAATAAGAAAATGCTGCTTATTGGTTGGCATTCTGTACTACAGAGGCTATTTTCTTTTTATCATATTTGTTTACTTATCTTTTGTTATATACACAGTGAAATTATGGGCTTTGGTTTAACTTGGTGTATTGTATTATAACTCTCCAATTTGTTTTTATGCCAAAGTTAAACTAATGGGGTTATACTAACAAAGTTATAGTTGGCTAACGGGAGCTCTTTGTAGCTCTAATTTCTGTGCTGTTCTGTCTTGTTCCATGCTCCCATCAGATATTCTAGGTTCTTCTTGCACTGCATCTGCCCTGGCCTTAAAGTTGGCCATTTCTCCAAGGAGACCTGGTCTATTTAGTGCATTATTTACAGACCCAAACTGACGGATGCACGTGTCTCCTGATCTGCAAATATAAAACAATAATTACCTGACTTTCCACATCACCTCTCTTCCTGACCACCCAGATCATCCTGCAACTGGTGTTTTTGTTTTGTTGGATTTCAGCACTCTTTTCCAATTCAATTATTCATGCAGCAGCCAGGGAGATCCTTATATCAGATAGCTTCCCTCACTTACCTATACTCTGTAAAGAAATTATTTTCCATTTTATAGCAAGGAAGGAAGGAATATTGAATACAACTAAAATGGAATTTGGCTTCTTGGCTTTTGAGGTTTATCATGTTTAATGCTTATTTATGCCTCCTGGCTCAGTGTTTTATCTGTGTAGCCTAGGGTCTTAGAAGTTTTCAACTGACAATCAGAGGAACAATTAGTCTCCATTTGCCGGCAACCAGAGAAGAAGAAAAGTTGGAAATGAGGCATGGATGGGACTGTATAGCTACTTGCCTCTATGACTAATAATTTTCTTGGATATGAAACCAGAAGAATATGGTGTCTGATCATCATTGCTAACTAAACAGGGAAAAAGAAAAAAATAGAATTTAAAAAACTCATAGACTCCAGACTTCCCATAGCCAGGAAGATTGAGTGGTCATTTGAAACCATTGTTCTGAGAATCTTTAAACCTTATACCCCAAATATCCCTGACACTTTTTGCAAATAAAACAAAATTTTAGCTTAACTAAATAAAAATATCTATTTGGAATAATCTGCTCTTTTACAGACAATCTAAATGGTACCATAAGTGGTCCCCTGCAGGTATCTACAAGGTCATTAGTTTAAAATGACCAGCTGCTTCAAGAGAGAAAGAGGGGTCTTTCTCACCCTGAAGACAGTTGCAGTTCTACCCTGTCAGCTGACTCTGGCAGCAAGTTAAGTAGTATCAAATTGATAACAATGACTCAAGCGTGTTGTTGAGGAGATGGTAGTTCTGTGAACACTAGAGAAATAATGTATCAAAGGGAGGTGAGAATGATTGCACAATTAAATTATTGAAATCAATGTATAAGTGGTACCCATAAAAATTATTGAATACTTTTTCTTGTGAATCTGCTGTGTACATAAAATTACATATAACAATGGAGGCTGAAAGGTTTGCAATTCCTGATAAGAACTCACATAAATTGGCCTCTTTCTATCTCTTGACTTTGATCTCAGATCTT
The DNA here is from genome assembly GCA_004026705.1 of Nesogale talazaci. Taxonomy (NCBI): domain Eukaryota; kingdom Metazoa; phylum Chordata; class Mammalia; order Afrosoricida; family Tenrecidae; genus Nesogale; species Nesogale talazaci. The sequence continues at coordinate 41,704 of PVJH01009924.1, forward strand.
CACCATCACCATCCCTGCCCACCACCAGGAAGGTGCCATGACCACGCTGACTTTCTCTTTCTTTCTCAACATTTCCAAGTTATTCCTGCCCTGTAGCCTTTTCCCTGCTGTCGATTTGGTCTGAAATAATTTCCTAAACATTTCTTCAATGATGGTCAATTCACATCTTTCAAGTGTTAGCTTGTAATTCAGATACTTAAACAGATATTTGCCATTTTGCTAATAAAAAACTGAGCAGTTAACATAAAAATAAAATACACATGCATCATCCAATATCTCTAATAAACTTAGACAAGAAAATTTGCCCCAAATGTAAGTAGACTAAATCCATTAAGGTTTGAAAAGAATAATACACTATGACTCTGCCTCATAGAGTCAGTGGGACCCCAAATTAGAAGTGGAAACTACTACCAACAGACCAAAGGTATCAAGGGAGTCTTGTAAATCATCAAGATCTCTCTTAAGTGATAGAAAGAAGATATTTGAAAACACAGTTTCTACAGGGTTAACAGCTTTCTATAAATTACCCCACTTGAATGAATCAAGTTAAATAATAAATGTTACCTATAACTTAAGAAAAAAATTGTGCATATGGGTCACAAAAAAATTGTGCATATATCTTATAATAGATGGGCTCTGTGTACACACCCATACAGTCATAGCCATGGCCTCAGGGGGAGCGACAAGTCATGATGGCTACTGAATCAAGATTCTGCTTTCATTTATTACTCTTGCTTTAAACTCCTGGGGAAAGAGTAAACTGTGAAATATAAAGGACTGGGTGACCAGATGGGGTAAGTTCTTCAGAACTTAACATCTGAATAGAAGAATGACTGTCTTTAGTTTATCTTACATATCATTTTATATTATTTATTGCTCTATTTTATATTATTTGTTTCGCACAATACAATTCACAACTTTGTACTGACTAAATGAGATTTTGAAAAGGATAGTTGTATAGTCAGTATCTCATAAGATCAAAACAAAAACAACCCACTCTTAATAGTCATATGATGGACACGGAGCAAATAAGTGAAGGAAAGTGTGATATGATAGTCATTCATTCTTTTGCCTCAGCATATCCATTCCCACTTCAATAGCAGAACTATAATTTTGTTGGGATGAAGTACTTGGAGTTCTTCATTGTACAATATCCAGAGAAACATCAATCAAATGTTTTCCCTTTCCCCTGAAAAATAGTGCAAAGGAGTTAGGTAGACCAATATCACACTCTTTGGCTAGGCTTTGAATCTTGAACAATGGGGTCAACATCTTTGGTGGTGGCTAAGCTTAGCAGGGTTCTCTAGACAGGGTGCTCTAGGTAGGGGCCCTCAAACTTTTTAAACATGGGGCCAGTTCACTTTCCCTCAGACAATTGGAGGGCCGGACTAGAGTTAATAAAAAAAAAAAAAGCTATGAACAAATTCGCTGTGGGTCTGGGATGAGTTGGCTGCTAAGAAGGTCAGCAGTGGTAGCAAAAACACCCAGCAGGCTAGATAAATGTCCTTGGCAGGTGGCAGGTGGCCCGTGGCCCATAGTTTGAGGACCCCTACCAAGAGAAAAAAACCAGGACACGAATAATTATATATATTTAGATAGATAGATAGATAACACAAGAAATAAACAGCTAATTAATCCATAAAGCAGTACAAATGGCTCTGTGCATCACACTTCTGTGAGATAGACAGTACCCTGGCAGTCTTTCAATTCTTGAAGGCAATTCAGGCTATGTAGCCACCTGCAAGAAACAGCAAGCAGGTCACCAACAGTCAGATCACAGGATTCAAAATCCAGCTTAAGAGATCCATATTCCAGTAGTGTGGTGAAACAGGCTTGAAGGAACCTCAAATTACAGCAATACAGTCAGTGGATTAGGTGTCCCACTCGCAGTGCAACTTGGAAATGGAGGCACAGAACAAGCAAAGCAGCCAGTTACACACTGGTCTGGAGATCCAAGAGTAAGAGAGAGAAAGTAGAGGCTTGCTGAGCCATTTATATCTCCACCTTTCAATTAATCTCACATGTGTTCAGTGGCCAAGTTGACACAACAAACCTACCTATCACGACTAGCTTCCACCTCTCTCTCTTTATCTATGCACCTTATAGTTTTTCCTCAAGAAGTTGTGCCTATGTGAAAAGAGACCAGAAAGAGGTATATCATATATATATGATATATATATGATATATATATATATCACTCTTCCCGACTCAACTTGAAATCTGCTCACTATTTTCTATTCCTGCCAGTTCAAAGGTTTTGAGGAAAAGAACTCTGTAGAGTAATAAGTTGAACACTAGTAGTAATAAGTTAGTGTTAAACAACCAATTCAAGTAGCCAGAGTTAACCTATTAAACCTCCTGAGTAACCACCACCCAGTGTCTGAATTGACAATAACTGAGCTCTTTACTCATTCCTAAAATAATAACACATTTTAAAATTTCACTGAATGAAACTCTCAGTACCTTAAAATCTTTTCCAAAATGTCTAAGTGTTTTCTTTCTTTTTTTTTCAAAATGCCTAACTCTCAATGGAAACATTCTTTGGTTATTCTAAAGGACCTCAGAGCTCTAAGCAGATTGAATTCTCATATCTCACATACTCAAACCATCTAGCAGCCCTAGAGAAAGTTCTACATACTAAAATTAAAGAAGAAACGGGTGTCCAATATTTTGAATGGTAACAAAGTGTGTTAGTCAGGGCAGACTAGAGGAACAAATTTCATAGACATGCATATAGGTATACGGAAAAGGTTTTATATACAAAAGGAATGTGACACCGAGAAGGCATCCTAGCCCAGTCCAGTTAAAGTCATAAGTTTGATATAAACCCATATGCCCCAAATCAGTCTATAAAGTCTCCTTCCGACTCAGGAAGTCACAGGCCATTGGGTGCAGAATCCAGGCGCTGACTGGGGTCTCCCCATGACTCCTCGCTTCCAGGGTTCAGGGTCCATCAACAGCATACCGCTCCAGCTTCAGAGGTCTGGCTCCATCAGGGCAAAGCCGTGTGGTCTCTCTGCCAGCTCCTCCAACTTCTCGGAGTCTGCATTTTGTCTTTTCTGTGATTAATTGTCTCTGAGACTAACTCCGAACAACTGGGGGAGATAGCTTCTCATCTTCATGAGGGAAATATCGTGAGATTTCCCAGAAGTCTCAGGAGAAAGCCATGCCCACATAGAGGGATCATTGGTTGCTCAATGACTGTCTCCAGATTAACAGGCTAGACTCCATCCCTACATTTCAATCATAAAATTAACATAAGCACATGACTGCCACACAGAGGTATGACTGGACAATTGTTTCTCATTTTCAAAGTCTCTAGGAGAGACAAATCACTTTGCAAACAAATCTCTTGAGGTGTCAAGCTGATCCAAATATGCAGCTATTATTATCACTAAAGAACTATGTGCTATTGGGTCTTGCCTCTTTGCCCCTGAGCATATCTTACATGTGGAATGGGCTCAGGTACGAACTTTTTCAAACATCTATTGAGCAGCTCCTAAGTGAAAGCCTGTGTCATTCTTGGGCTAACAGGGATGATTGCAGCAGAACCATTGTCATCCATGAATGGAGCAGACTGATGGAGGAACTAACAAGAAAAAGGGAATTTATCTCCAAGAAAAGGTTCCAAGTGCAAAGAAGTCCAAAGTCCAAAATGGACATAACTTGAGTGAGATTTGCCTCAGATACCAAAAAATAATTCTTAACACATATACAAGTCATTGAATTGTTGCTCCATTATGAAAGTCTTTGAATTTGAATGGACCACCTCTATGTCAGGACAAAATTAAATTGTTCTGCAAACTCTTAAAAGTCAAGTGACATGCTACAAAGCATGAGTTTGTTTCTAATGTGGAAGGGACATTACTATTAGGCTTCTGTGGTGGTGGCAGAGGTATTTTTGTAAATTTAAGTAACTTTATGAGGGAAAAGGAGGTTTCATGTATTATAGTCTCTAAAGTGCACATTATCCCTGGAAAGTGTGCAAAGCTGCATGGTGGGAGTCGTAGGAAAGTTCATGACTGAAAATGGCCATTTCAGGAAGCATGGAAAAACAAATGGAACATGAGCAGGGGAACAGTGTGAGGAGCTAAGAATAGGAAATGCCAAGAGAATGGGCAGGCTGTGAATGGCACCCAGGTGCATGCACACTAGCACATGGGAGCAAACTCCCTGCACTTAAAGTGCCCCTGAACAAGAAGGAGAGGCCCATGACCTGCCTTTGGCCTGGTCTTATCCCTTTTCATCCGCACTAGCTGGGAAGGCTGGCTTGAGCGTATTGACTGATCCTATTGGCTGCATTTGGGTGCATCTGTATGATGTCTTATCACTGGTGCCTAGTCTGTGCACACACATGGACCTCGCACCTGAGGGCTAGATGACTTAGGTCTGAGCATGCTTAGTTGAGTTTTCCCATAGGTGACTAGTTATTGTGCCTGATTCCTTTCCAATCCCTTTATTATGGCGTAGACAGCTAATTTTCATTTAGCCAAGTATTAGAGGGGAGAAAACACTCCCTTTATTCCTATTCTAGCTAACTATCATTTCCCATTAAAGGTGTATGTATGCAAATCATTCGGGAATACTGGGCAGGGACAGCCTTCTAGACACGAAGTGGGGCTTTGGGTCCACATCTGTTCTGCTCTATATGGCAGGATAGTCATACATAGAGGGGTTCATGGTGAGTGAGTCTCCAGCCCTTGATGATCCTGGGGATGAAAAAATGGCTCCACGTCATTGGTAATGTGATGACTTCTGGAAGAGACAAAGCAAGTGAGGTGTTTAGGTAAAGGGGGGGCAAAAGCTAGGGGCTAGCTGTGCCTGTGGAAGTGTGGGCTGAAAGCTTCCAAAGAAAATCTCAGGAGGTATTGTTGGATCGACATTGAATTATCAGGCATAACCTTTAAGCTTACTTTATACATGGAAATTGTATTATAGAACTTACTAGCTTAAAGAGTGTTGTGAATTTGGGTTAGGTTTTTTACAGGGCACTTACCTGACTCAGGGTGCTAATGACTCACAGAGTTAAGGCATTCTGACGGTTCACACAGGTCCATTTGATCTGAGGCTGAGAGACCTGGTTAGAACAGCTTTACCTGTAAATGGTGGATCCACACACTATGTCCTGGAATGTTAACAACAGTGGGGGTAGAAAGAATGTCTGGAAAGGGACCTTCCCAGACTGACTGGAGTTGGGAATTGGAGAGCCCATTCTTCCAAGTTTTATAAGAATGAGGTTTCCAGGAAGGCACAAAGGGTTGGTTTAAATGTTGTTCAATTCATTCTACTTGCCTTGAGGATTCTGGTCTCCAGGCATAGGGGAGACCATAAGCTGTACATAAGCTGTACTTAAGTGTCAAGCTATTGCTTAGAGTCTGAGGAAGGAAGTTAGGAGAGAGTAGACAGTACCAAACAGGGAAAAAATGTACTGGCCTACCTGCCACATGCATGTGTAATCAGGGTTCTAGCCCAGAAACAACAACCTTGCTACTAGACCATTGAGCTGTGCTGCTTCAGTCCAAAGAGCAGCTGCTGACTCACCAGTAGACCACTCTCCTCTGGGGTCTTCCCCATAGGTCAGCGTGCTGCTAGTGGCCAGTTTGTATAGAGTGGTAGCATGGCTTTGGTGGAGGCCCATTTCTGTTGGAACAATCCTTTGCCCTATGGCCCACATGCCAGCACACATGGAACTCTGTCCCCTGTGAAGGGGTCTTGGAATCTGGAAGGAGTAGAAGGGTGTTGATTAACTGTACAGGTCAATTCCTTGCCTGCCTAGCATCTTTCCTTTTCCTTTGCTCCCTCTGTTGGAAAAGGTAGCTTTGACCATAGTAAAACATCTGTGGTCTTTGGTACACTTAGAACAAAGGTCTCTATAGTTTTTTTTTAAAGACCATTTTATTGGGGATCTTATAACTCATAAAAATCCACGTATCAATTCTTTCAAGTACATATATTGCCATCATTACTTTTAAACATTACTTTCTATATGAGTTCTTGGCATCAGCTCTCCTTTTGTTCTGTCCCTCTCCACCTCCCACTCTCATGACCCCATTGATAAATTATATATTATTATTATTATTATTTCATATCTTACACTGACCACTGTCTCCCTTCACCCATGAACTTGGTCCCTCTCAGAGCATGGAAGGTGTGGGAGCTATGTGTCGATTAATGTGATTGATTCCCTTCTCCCCACCCCCTAACCTTCCTCCTACCAGGTATTGCTACTCCCATTTCTGTTACTCAGGGGTTTATCTGACCTGGATTCTGAGTGTTGTGAGTGCCTATCTGTAACAGTGTACATGCTCTGGTCTAGCAGGTCAGGGGTCATGATAATAGGGGGATGAAGAAGCCTCAAAGAACCAGAGGAATATTGTGTGCTTGATCGGTGCTGTTCTATGCCCAGCTTGACTCATCTCTTCCTTGTGACCCTTCCCTGAGGGATATCCTCTTATCTACAGATGGGTTTGGGGCCTCTGCTCTGACCTCCCTCATTCTCAACAATATGTTTTGGATATTCTGATGCCTGATCCTGTAGAAACCTTATGATCACAGAGGCTAGTATGCTTCTTCCATATGGGCTTGTTGCATCTCTGCTGGATGGCCATTTTTTTAACTGCGGGCTTTAGCTCTCTACTGTTTTTCAAGAGGCAAACTGCTTGAACATAGGAATTTCATCCCATTTTCCCATCCCCTTGTAGAAAAGCTGACTCAGAGTAGGGAGGGTGTGCCATTCCTCAGCAAGAATTCCCATCACCTTCAATACTGGAGGGAGTTATGGAAGAATATTAGTTTCTATTTCTTTAGTATATGTATGGCAAATCAAGGTCAATTAAACAGATCCATTGCCCATGTAGAAAATAAACCAAAGAGGTTAGAGAGCCAACACCCCAGCAGTCTTTAAACAAAGTGTCTAGTCCTCTGGTATCTGAGTGCCTCAGACAGAAGTCTTTATCCTTGGTGATATCTGGATCCACCCTTGACTGTTGGCCAGGCCAGCAGTTTTGCTATTTTCTAGATAGCAAGTCAGGCATTAGAGAACCACCAACTGTGGCCTGTGTACCTGTCTAAGGTTCAAATTGAATACAGTCAATTCTAGGGCAGTGAGAATCCTTAGTTCATTCATTAGCCCAAGGAAGGATGTGAATATCCCAGGGTGTGGGCCCTGTCTACTATGGTGGCAGGAGACAGGAGACACATTTCTGCTTAAAAAATTTCTTGAGTGGTCTTGGAAAAGACCAGATTAGCAATTGTTTAGTGACCTTATTCTGAATACATTTTGGTCAAAGTTTGGCAAAAGGAAAAACAAACAGGAAAACCAAGTTCAAATTCCCAAACCAAAACAGAGATAAACTCCAGAAAACTAGTATTTCTCTTATATTTGGCTTATTTATAAAATGAAGGAAGGATGTTTGGAGAATCCAGAAAGGGATCATAGGAACTAGCTGTAATGGACAGAGGGAGGGACAAACTGGGAAGAACATGTGGGAACCAGAAGTCCTACCTCCAGAAACACTTGTATATACCAGTGAGTGGAGCAAGATTCGCCCACTTGACAATGAGTCAACAGAGGGTCATGTGTTCAGCTATACAGCAACATGTTGGAGTCAGGGAAGAGCCGAAATCATGGGGAGAAATGGGTGTCTTCCTACAGAGAGAGCAGCAGATTAAACATCACTGGTGAGCAGCAGTTTGAGGTCACAACAAGGCAGGGGCACAGAGTGAAACATGCCAGGAAAGCAAAGGAAGGTAGAAGGGGAGAACACAGGGCAGGACCTGCAGGCAGCAGTCTTCTGGTGGCATCCCAAGAAAGGGGGTTTTAGGAGGTTCAGATTGCAAATTCCCACTGGAAGACTGACTGGTTAGTTGTGGTCAAGTCCATTTTCCATCAGAGCAACCCCATGTGCAGAGTTGAATGACTCCATAAGGTTTCAATGCCAAGGCTAAGACTTTCACCTTTGGGAAACAGATTGGAGGAGCTTTACTGTTTCCTGAGCGTGAACTTTTATAGAAACAATGGAGGGAAATATTCAACTTCTCTGAGCTCCAAAGAGAACAGAAAACGTTTTCTGTGAAAAGAAAACGTGTCTCACCTGCTTTTAATACTTTGAACTCTCCTAAACCCGAAACAACTAACTTTCCTCCCAATTTCTGAATATCCAATTCTCCCCTCAAGAAAACAATTTTTAAAATTCTGTTTAAAATCTAAGAATCCCCTGCAACAATCTCACATGTTCTGCTGAGATCAAGCGCTGGGAAGTCAAAACCAGAATGATTCACAGATCAAAGTAAGCACTAGGCCTATTGACTCCCTCTACGCAGGCATGGATTTTTGAACAACTGTGTCACAATATAACAGTGAGTTATAGGGGCAAAAAATAGGATGCTTTGTCTTCTACACATAAACATCACCATTAGACACTGGAGACAACCATTGCAGTTCCACCGTGTCCTGGTCTTTATTGAAGGGACAGCAATTCCTTTTACAATGTAGTGTTTCCTAGAGCCAGGGAACACAGAACAACCTCCTAGGTCTCTATCCAGTAGGCTCATCATGCCCATTCCATCTCAGAGCCCAATCATGGAAGAACACATTCATTAACACATTTCTTCAATGCTAAGAAGTGTAACTGCAAATAGGAATGAAGTGGTGAAGGAGAATAGTTTTGGGGATAGTGGAATATTCTAACTTAAAAGGGATAACTGAGACATCTATGTTTTCAAGCATGGTACTATTGAATTAATGGAAAGAAAATTATTTATCTGTCCGGGAACTCTGTCCTTCAAAAAATTTTATTTTTGCCAAAACACCAACAGATGAAATTATCACCAATGAAATTGTTCTGAACTTGGTTTTCTAATAGTGGGGGTTTCTGTGTATACTAAAATGGGTTCTCCAGGCACCCAATAGATTTTACCTCAAAGCCAGCTCTGACATTTAAGGAAGTCAGACCAGGCGGTTGGACACCTTTTAAACTAGAAGTCCATGAATTGAGCATTCCTGATAAGAAAATGACATTAACCTTTTGGCATTACCAGGTAAACATCGGACTGCAGACCACGAACCATTCTACCGGAGGCAGTGGAAGATTTAGAACCTTGGAAACACTGTGCAGAGGCTCTAGAAATCAGAATCAACTTAACAGTAGTGAGTTTTGAGGTTATGAGTCAGAATCCACTCAAGGCAAGTGGGGATAGCCATGAATATAGACATGACACATGTTCTGGCACTGAGAAAAAATCTAGTCAGAATGCATGCATCTTACATCCTTAAAATTTCAAGCAGTAGGCCCAAATAAAATAATATAGATGGCATAAAACTGTTTTCCACTATTTTTTATCACCCAGATGTAAAGTCTGAATTCTCTCAGCTCATATTCAAATATGAGAATTAATATCTTTAGATTTTAATATTTTGTTTAATAAAGGCATCTATGCTTTTGCTGCATCACTCTTTTCAACTGTAGCTGGTTAAGTGTTTTGTCAAAAAACAATCCAAAGTTACTGCTACTAAGCTGATGTTGCCACACAGTGATCCAGCAGGCCAGGCTAGAACAGCACCTGTGGGTTTCTGGAACCATAACTCCTTATGTGAACAGAAAGCCTTCATTGTCAAGCAGCAGCTGATAGTCTCCAGCTGCTCACGTGTGATTAGCAGCCCCCCACAGAACTCAAGGGCTCTCTCCTGTGCCACGACACATTTCCAGATGGACTACAGTATTGCTATTACAATTAGAAACAACAAAAATTCGGTAAAATTATTTCCTCCTTCATGATATTCTTCCCTTTTCCTTCACTTTGCTCTTTGAAACTTCAAGATGGAAGCCTAACCAAAAAATCTCTAGGTGAAATAGTGTCTGTTAAGAAATAGATGTCCTGGTTATTGCATCCTTTATTGTTTATCTTTCAGTCAGGAGTCCTGACCATCAGAGATTTCTTTCTCTTTTCCTTCTTAACTGCCAATCTTATTCCCACCAAATGCCTATGCAGACTTAATTTTTTTAAGTCATTTTTTTCAGGGCTTTCACATTAATTTATATTATTTTACTTTGCATTTGATTCTTTTAAAAATAATTTTATTGGGATATACAGCTCGTTTCATATTATAAACATATGTCCATATGTCAAGCACATTTATACATTTGTTGCCATCATCATTTTCAAAACATTTTCTTTCTACTTGAGCCTTGGTATCAGCTCCTCGTTTATTTCTTCTGCCTCCTCCACTCTCCTTCCTTTACAAACACTTGGTAATTTATAAATTATTATCATATTTCATGTTTTACACTGACTAGTGTCTTGCGTCACCCACTTTTCTGCTGTTCTTCCCTCAAGGAGGAGATTATATGTAGATCATTGTGATGATTTCTACCCCCATTTTCCCCTTACCCTCCTGATATTGCTAATTTCATTATTGGTCCTGAGGGGTTTATCTGTCCTGAATTCCCTGAGTTTCCAGCTAAAAGTCAATTTTAGCACGTGTTAAACAAATAATTTTAAGACAATATTTTTAAAATGCAATGGAAAATATAATGTGTGACCACATAGTGAAATAATTAGAATATGACAATTATATGGTTATTTAAAGGAAAACTAATAATTATAGCAATATGTTGATATTCATTAAGTGCATACTATATTCCTGACATTTTTAAAAGCTCTTACTTGTACTAACTTGATTAATTCAGTGAGATCAGTATTCTCTATCCTGAAATCCAATGATAGACTATTGTTGCTATCAAATGGCAGATGAGGTACACATAAATGTATTGACATATCTCCTGTCACCCAGCTTACCGCTAGCAGAATTAAAAGTGAAACCTGGGCAATCTGGTATATATGTATTATGTATGTGTACATATGTGCTCATAAATGTAACACTTGTGAAGCAAACCTCTCCATGGTCTGGTTTAGCTTGGCTGTGCTAGTCACAATGTCTGGACAGATTCCCTGAGAGGAAGTGCTCTGTTGCATGTTTGGCTAGTACAATTCTACAGCCGAATGACTGGCTATATCAAAATAGTCTATTGTTCAAGACTTTGTAATTCACTCCAAGGATAAGTCCATTTTATTTTTCAAAAGAAAGAAGAGTAAAATCTAAAGTATAATGTCATCTGGATGATAAGCCTTATGTTACCAGCAAAGCTTCTCAATACCAATTTAAATGTCAGAATCCAGAAGCAAACATAGCATCAATCAATGAGTCTTTTCCAAGCCCTTTCAAAATCCTTGATTTCTTTTTTTCATTTTGTTATTTCTTTAATCCTGTGATTTATTAAAGATCCATCACCTTTGCATCTGCCAAATGAATTATTGAATTTATAAGAATTAACCTAAGTTGGAGCTGCTGAGCAGTGAAATTGTGTGCAACTGGGTGGAAGTGCACAGAGCTCCAGCCACCAGCAAAGACCTTCAAAGTGGCAGAAGAGACCGTTAGAACATTAAAAAGTGACCTGCATTTGAAGGCCTGGATTATAGTAGAGGTTAGTATAGGAGATGTGTAAAATGTCTGCAGGATTCTAGGCCCATAGGTTTAATAAGATAAGAGTGTGGACTAAGGGTGGTCTGCTCTGGCCTTTGTCAAAATGTTGTTTCATATAAACTTACTTGATAGACACTGAGGGCCTCCTGGTGGCATAGTGGGTTGCAAGATCGGCTGTTCAACATTTCACAACCACCAAATTTTCATTATGAGAAAATGGGCTCTCTGCGCCCGCACAGATACTCACAGAAACTCACAAACTCACAAACTCACAGGGACTTTGTGCAGCAGACTAAAGTTAAAAACAAAACAAAACAAAAACTATGAAAAAATTCTCTGCACACCCGGGATAAGTATGCTGCTAAGCAGGACAGCAGCGGTGGTAAAAGCACCTGGCGGGCTGCATGGGGCCCCCACACTGCAGTTTGACTGCTGTTCTGTACGGTCACTGTGAGTCAGAATGAATGGAAGTGAGATTTTTTAAAATAGGAAACAGCTACTTAATTTTATAAGTTGCCTGTTTAAAAATATTATATCTCACAATTTTAATTGATAATGCATTATAAGCAAACAATATGTCAAGGTCACTCTGTCATTGGTGCAAAACTGAATTTTTCTAAGGTTTGAAATTCCTCCCTTGGTATGCTTGAGAAGCTGGGAAACCCAAGAAGCCTTAGGTTTAGCCTCAGCATTTGATAATAGGATGTATGGGGGGAAGTCTGTAGTAAGTGAAGCCCCAGGAATTAATTCTGATTCATTTTGGCTTTCAAATAAACAGAGATAAAGGCAGATACTTGATAAAGAGGGTTAGGAGATCTGTGAGTTCATAAACCACAAAGTTTACATTTTCCTAAATAACTAGAAACGTAGCCTATTTTCTTGATGAACTTAGAAGTGAATTAGAAACTAACTGCCTAGTGTGAGACCTTACTGAGACTCCACGCCAGCAAGTGCCCACAGCCTAACCAAGCTGCTCCCGGGCAGAGACGTCTTGCTAGAATTATTCTACCTTTTCGGAAACTTTTCTTTCAGTACAATTTGAGGGCTGTCATAACAATTTCTTAGATGGAATTACCGTTGTTTTCTTCCTTTAACCATTTCAGTTAACTCTGTTTATATGTGAGCTTGAAATTCAAAGGTCTATGTATAAGTAGAATTTTCTCTCTTTTCTTTTTCCCTGCTGTGGCACTGAGGTGAAGAGATCTTCAGCTGCTACAAAGCTTAGTATCACATGGCATTTGATGAGGATATGCTTAAGTCTTGAGCTCATCAACATGGGAACGGGGGTGGGGGTGTAATAAGTAGGCCTATGCCCACATAATCAAATCCTAAATTATCCAAGGATAAACTGCCTACCAAAACTAGAGCCACTGCTATTGTGTCAACCATGGCTATTGGACACCCTCTAGGACAGAAGAAAGTTACCCTACAGGTTTATAGCACTGGAAGTCTTCCTGGAAATAGACTGGAGCTTTTTCCTTGTCTTGGCAAATTAAGTGGCGTTCAAATTTCTTAGTATAGACAAGCATATGATTCATGAGGTGCATTAGCTTACTGAGATATTTCCATCAAATCCTGGAGCCTTGATTTTTGCCAATGAATGCAGTGGAGTTAGGAATTATCAATGCATTTTGACTGCATGTTTTGTTCAGTTTCTTCATCTTTCACTTGAATGATTGATGCACAAATTCAAATACTAGTTGCATTGTTTTTTTTCCTGTAGATATATAGACCTTAGCACTGACAGCATTATACTTCAAGACCATTCTTTTGATAATGAATGCCATCAAAGTGTTATTATATATTATATATATTTAATAAGTATCCACTTTTCTGATATAAGGTGATCAATATAAACCCATTTCAGCTTACTCATGCCTATTGGACTTAGTTGTCGCAACATCTGTTCTGAGTCACAGAGACCATACACACAGCAGAACAAAACACAATTCAGTCTTGAACCATCCTCGTAATTATTCTAACTTCTAAAAGAAATTTAATGGCATATGAAACATATATCCCACAGCTTTATCATTCTGTCATATTAAGATGTGTGCAATCATCACCACACTCAGTTTCAGAGCATTTTCTTCTCATCTCATTGTTGTTAGCTCCCTGTTCCTCCACCATCCTCCCTTTCCTTTCTCAACAGCACAAACTACGACTATACAAATGGATCTCCCAAGATTAAATAATAGCTATCTAATTGGCTACAGCTGTGGTTGGAAATTGAGGAGGAACTATCTGTCAGCAGCTAAAGCCAGGCTAAAGAAGGATGGTGGAACAGATCACCAATTGCTCATATGACAGTTTAGATGGAAGCTTCTGAAAATTAAAACAAATCTATAAGAGCCAAAATATTACCTTGGTTATATTCCACATGAATTTCCAGAACAACTTATGAGCACATTAGACTAATTGAACCCTGATGTCAGAAGAACCTGATAAACTGGAGGATTACATTGAGAAAGGAAATAGCAATTGAAAAGACAGGAAAGAAATAACATATCTAAATGGATGCTAGATCGGACTCTGAAACTTGCTTTTAATTATAGTCTCTAAGGCAAATGGAAGAAATAATGAAGTAAAAGAGTAGAAGATTTCAAAGGGCAGCTTGAGCAAAACAAAGAAAAAAGAATACTCTTTATAGTGAACTATACAAAGAGTTGGTTTCAGAAAACCCCAAAGGAGGCACACTCTAAACATACCTGGGACAGAAAGAATTCAAGGAAGAGTTTGAAACTTGAGTTGCAATATTGAAAGATTCTATAGGTAAAATATTGAATGTTGCAAGAAGCATTAAAAGATGATGGAAAGTATACAGAGAATCACTGTATCAAAAAGAAATAATGAACATTTAACGATTTTGAGAATTAGAATATAAGCAAGCACCAAAGGTACTATTGGAAGAAATTCAAGTTGCACTGAAAGCATTGTCCCCAAACAGGCTCCAGGAATTGAGAGAATACCAACGGAAATGTTTCAACATGCTGACAAAGCACTAGACAAAGCACTTGGTTTTGCCAAGAAATTTGAAAGATAGTTATTGGGTCAACTAACTGAAAGAAGTTCATATTTATACCCAGTCCAAGGAAAGACAGCACCATATAATGTATAAAATACACAGAAATACCATTGATATCACATGCAAGTATAATTTTTTTTGAAGATCACCCAGGAACAGTTGCAGTAATGCCCATATACATTTATAGTAATACCCCAGAGCACAAGAAGTATTCTGAAAGGTGTTTCTTTCGTTTTTTTTTTTAGATCATTTCATTGGGGTCTCTTACAGTTCATATGGCATTCCATATACCAATGTATCAAGTATATTTGTACATATGTTGTCATCATCATTTGCAAAACATTTTTATTTGCGCTTTTGGTATAAGCTCCTCTTTTTCCCTTCCCCCATGCTTTTCCCCTCATGTATCCCTGATAAATTATATATTGCTATTATTTAATATCTTACATGGTCCATTGTCTCCCTTCACTCACATTTCTGTTTATTCATGCCCTTTGGCGGGGGCGGGGGGGTTCTATATCCAATGTTGTGGTGGTTTCCCCCTTTCTCACCTTAACTCTTTCCTGACCATCCCCCTATCCTTATGATATCTCTACTCCCACCACTGCTTTGTTTCCTGAATTCCACGTGTTGAGAGCTCTATCGGTACCAGTGTTTGTTCACTGATCTAGTCAGATATGTAAGTTAGCACTGGGTATTGAGGGGGAGGAAATATTCAGGAACTACAGGAATGATGTGTGATTTGTAGGTGCTAAACTACACCTTAGTTGAATCATCCATTTTTATATGCCCAATTGTCTAGAGATGGACTTTGAGTCTCCCTCCAACTCCCCTGCTTTCGGATTGATATGATTGTTTGTTTTGGAACTTTTGATACCTGCTTCCATCTACACATCATGTTCATACAGGCTGGTATACTTCTTCCAAGTGCTTATTCACTTTCCTGGTAGATGGCCACTTGTTTGACTACAAGCCTTTAAGACCTCAGATGCTATATCTTTTAATAACTGGGCAATGTCTCCTCTCTTCAGCACATTTGCATTCACACTCATTTTGTCTTCGGCAATCATGTTGGAAAGGTATCAAAGAGTGCCAGGTTTCCAGAACAAAGTATTCTTGCATTAAGGAAGGCCTTGAGTAGAGGGTCAAAGTTGGTCTGCTGTTTTAATACTTATCATATAAAAATTATGTACATGGGCCTCTATCCCTTTTATTATAAATTAATATATTTGCATATATACACACCTATAGCTATACCCCTATAAATAGCTTTTGCCTCCTATTTCTTTCTTCTATTTCCTTTCTCCTTCCTCCTATGGCCCTCTCATGAACACCCTCCGTTCCAGTATTTCTTCTCGGATGCATTGCCCTTGATCAAGCCCCACCTAGCATTATAAACTCTCTGCACCATCATTCTTAGCTCTCTTGTTGTTGCCCAATCTCTAACTTTGTTGGCTTCTCACACCCACTCCTCACCCCTTCTCTGCTATGTGATCCCAGAATTGCCCGCCCTTTCGTAGTTCCACCCTCAGAATTGTTCATCCTGCCTGTCTCAGATAGATAGACATAGGGTGAAAGAACAACAAAAACGTGAAACATAATAAAACAAACAAGCAAACAAAACAGAAATCTAGATAATTCCAGGTCTGTCTGCTGATCCTATGTATGTCTCTGATCAAGTTTGATTTGATGGCAAGCTCTGTCCCCAAAGAATACATTTATTTTCAGGTTTCCTTGGGGACTGGGTTGGATTCCTTGGGGACTGGGTTTACATTGCTCCCCTTGCTGCTCAGTTGTACCCCCATTTCACCCCACTGTGCACAGGGCAGACCAGGTTCATTTTCCACACAATGTCTCCAGTGCTGTCCAAAGTAGTGTTAGGGGTCAGTGAGGGAGGGAACGTCATGTCTCATGGTGAGGTCGGCCCCAGGGCCCTCTCTCTACTCTGACTTTTCTGAGCAGGGATTTTTGTCCCTGGGCCTTGATGAGCTTGTTATCATGATGAGGTTCTCTCTCTCTCTCTCTCTCTCTCTCTCTCTCTCTCTCTCTCTCTCTCTCAGGACATTGTCTTTCTTTCTTTTTTTCTTCCTTCCTTCCTTTCTTTTTCTCTTAATCATTTTATTGGGGACTCGTGCAACTCTATCACAATTCATACATCCATGTATTGTGTTGAGCACATTTGTACATTTGTTGCCATCATTATTTCCAAAACATTTTCTTTCTACTTGAGCCCTTTGTATTAACTCCTCATTTCCCTCCCTCCCCCACCATTCCTCTTTCATTACCCTTATTAATTTATAAATAATTTTTTCATGTCTTACGCTGTCCAATGTCTTCCTTCACCCACTTTTCTGTTGTACGTCCCCCAGGGAAGAGGTTGCATGTAGATCCTTGTAATCAATACCACATTTCTACCCCACATTCCCTCCACGCTCCCGGTATTGTCACTCTCACCCCTGGTCCTGAAGGCTTGGATTCCCTGTGTTTTCAGCTCCTAAATGTACCAGTGTGCATCCTCTGTTCTAGCCAGATTTGTAAGGTAGAATTGAGATCATAGTGGGAGGGAAGAATTATTAAAGAGCAAGAGGAAAGTTGTATGTTTCATTAGTGCTATAATGCACCCTGGGTGATTTGTCTCCTCCCTGCAGCACCCTTCTGTAAAGGGAATTTCAGCTGCCTATGGACAAGTCCTTGGTCTTATGAAGTTCTGCTATGTAATTTCCAGCTTCACTTTTGTCGAGACCATAACTTCCTACTGTGTTTCTTTCCTCTTTTATTTTCAACTTTGGCATTTGAGTCATCAATAATTACAGTGGGTCTTCATTGTATGTTTGATTACTTTCAAGGCAAAAATATTGCTCAAATCTTCAATTTCTGCATCAATAATTTAAGTGGCTGGTGCATAAACTCAAATCATTTTTTTTTTTGGCTTTGCTGCCCTGGTGAGAGTAGGAAGCCCAGCCTTGCTCCTGGAGAGCTGCTGCTGGATTTGAACTTCCAACCCTGTGGGTTGCAGTCCCGCACACAACCACTGAACCACCGGGGCTCAGCTCAAATCATTCTTACATTCACTGTATTGTCTTGTGTGCAGGTAGATAGTATCTGTTGTGCTTCAAGACATTTTGTGCTTTAAAATATTATTGAAATGTGTTTTGTTTGTTTGCTTTTTTGGGGGGGGAGGGGGGCATCACTCTCTCTGGTGGTCGTGGGAGCTACCCAGCGCTGCTTCTCAGAGCCGCCGTTGGATTTGAACCGCCAAACCGGTGGACAGCAGTCCGGCACTCAACCACTTACGCCACTGAGGCTCAGCCCCGAAATGTGTTTTTTTGATGATGAATGAAACACCATACCTCTCAAAACCGGCATTCCTGATGGAGTAAACTGTATGAATTTCTAATTCTTAATGGTTAATACCCATACATCTCAGGTTACATCGGCTTAGACTACCTATCTTTATTTGTTTCTCTTAATTTCTGACAATTCAATTCAATTTTCCTAGATGTGTACTATGTAAATTACAAATTACAAACCTAAAGGAAGGTTTGTAGTTGTTTTTTCCTCCTTTTGAGTCATGTTCCATTAACAAATGAAGGGCCTGAAGGTTTTATTCCTCTGTTTTTTTGTTCATCCATGTCATCTGAAACAGCTCTTCATCAGTTACATTTTAAATTCCTTCTGGCACTGTATGTGACAATGTTCTGCTTCTATTCACTAGACTTTCAGAATCTGAAGATGTTTCAATGATCTCTCCATGGGTTTCAGTGGTTAATTCCTCTGAAGCAGAAAGCCAATTTATTCATTATAGGTTCTTTGTAGTCTGAAAGATCTGCTGAAACTTGCTCACTTTGGGTGACACTGCTAGGATTTGACATACCAGCAATGTACAGTCCAGCATCACAACAACACACATCGTCACAGAGTGATAAATGTTGTTTTTCACCTCTTCTAATTTTCAAAGACTCACAACTTCATCCATTCCACACTGTGATTATTAGCAACACATCTGGAACTGTTTCTTTTCATCTTGTCTTGTACCACATCAGTAAACGAAGAGTTGCTCATCCCTATCACTTAGGCTCACGCTACATTGACAAGGCCGCTAGTCACATTCTGATTGCTTTCCACCTTGAGGAGTTCATGTCGGCACTCTTGTGTTGCTCTGTGGGAGTTTTTCAGAAATGGCCTGCCTTTTCCTTCTTCTTAGTTTGTCATACTTTAGAAAGCCATAAAAATATCTATCAAGGTGACCCTGTTGCTATTTAAGATATTTGTGTCATTTAAAAAAAACGAACCTTGTATAGAATTTATTAAGTGGCAGGTCCTCTTGCTATTGCTTTACATATATAGATATACATGTATTTACTATGAAGTGCAGTGTCTACTTTGTATTTTATTGATGAGGAGATTTATAGATGTCTATAGACATTAATGCTGGAGACATTAATCCTTCATTAATTGATTGATATTAAACTCATTCACTTTCAAGTACTTTATTGCTAGTCAGAACAATTCTAATAAATAAAATGTAGTTTATTTTCTCATAGTCCATTGGCAGTCATACATATAACTGTAGGATCAAATTTCTTGATGTCAATTCAAAATAAGCAACGGTAAGTCAAAACATATTCTAACAAAATCATAGGAATTTTTTTCTTTTTTTTTTAAAATTTTATTGGGGGCTCTTACAGCTACTACAACATTCAGTACATCATTTGTATCAAGCACATTTGCACACATATTTCCACATACATTTCCTAGTATTTTCCACTTGAGCCTTTGATACAAGCTCCTCTTTAAAAACAAAACCTTCCCTTTCCCCTCACCCCTTTTTTAAAAAAATTAATCATTTTATTGGGGGGCCCCTACAACTCCCATCACAATCCCTAACAACATCAGTTGTATTCAGGCCAGTTTTACACACCCATTGCCATCATCACTCTCAAAACATTCTACCTCCCTCCAGGCCGCCATTATCAGCTCCCTATCTTACCCTTCCTCCCCCCCTTCATCTTGAACCCTTAGTAATTTGCAAATTATTTTTTCATCCTGTACACTGTCCAATGTGTCCCAACACTCACTTCCCTGTTGTCTGTGCCCCAGAGAGGAGGCTACGTGTAGTTCCCTGAAGTTGGCTGTCCCTCTCCATTCCTCCATCCCTCCACCCTCCTGGTATTACCACTCCCATCACTAGTCTTGATGGATCATCTATCCTAAGTTTCCCATGTTTCCAACTTCACTGTACATCTCCTGGTCTAGCTGGATTTATGTGCTAGAATTAGGGTCATGACAGTGGGTGGGAGGCAGCATGGGAACTAGAGGAAGTTTGCCTATTTCATAGCTCCTACCCTGTAACTTAACTGAGTCATCTTCTCCTTGTAACCCCTCTGCAAAAGGATGTCACCTCACCTATTGATGGGCTTTGGGTCCACAATCTGTACTCCCCCTCATTAGTAATAATATAATTTTAGCTCATTGATGCCTGACACCAGATCCCTTCACCACCTCATGATCACACAGGCTGGTGTGCTTCTTCCGTGTGGGCTTTATTGCTTCTGAGCTGAATGACCGCTTGTTTACTCAAGAATTTTTAAAAGAAAAATATGATACTATTTTTTTCCTCCACACATTTTTCATCTAGGTCTACACACTTCTCAATGTTCTGTTTCTATCTTTCTAAGCCATCCCAAAGGCTTTTTGACTTACACAGTGTTAAAAATATCAGTCTGGGCATAGGCAAAAGCTTCAAATTTTGTTTCTTTTAAAGGTTCTTTGAGTTTGAGGAACAAACAAACAAGCAAAAATGTCTGAAAGGACAAAATTAGGACTGCAGGGTGGATAAGTATGCTACTTCAGAGAATTCTTATAGAACAACCTTTCCCTCCCTCAAAGAATGAGCAGCATATAGTTATGATGAGAGAAAGGACAAAGGACTCCTTGAGTGAAATGCTTGACCTTTTATCACACCAAATGCATTTAACATTATCTTTAAACCATGCCCTAGACACTTTAAACCCATGATCATTCTTTGTCCTTCAAGAAAATCTCCTAAGACAATTCCTTTGAAATTCACAGAACACTTGCCACAACTGTCTGAACTGACCTCTCTGTGTTTCATTTAACTAGACCAGGAAATCCACACAGAAGCCAATGCTTTGATTGATCCTCTTTTTTGAAAGCACTCTAACAAGTGTATTATTTAAAGAACTTTTATTAAATCAACCACTGATCACAGAGACATATATAAATATGTAGTGTTTGAAATACATTTGTTCATGTGTAAAATAAACCCATAGCAATGATTTTTTAACCTAACTTTCTATTCAATATAGAGATAGCATGAAATAAATAAAATCTTGATGGACACTGGGGAGAGGAGAATATTGAAATCTTCCAAGAGGAGGTATATTCTGAGATAAACTTTTAAAAAATAATAATAACAATATCCAGACAATCAAAGTGATAACAAACCTTCAGAAAAGAGAACATCATATCTAAAGTCACAGAACATGATCTGAAAAGTATGTTTTCAAGTGAAAGGGGATGATGGGAGATGTGATGGGGGTTCCAGCAAGTGCTGTATATTAAAGGGTGATCCATACATGGCTGCAGTTAAGATTGAGACCTTACTCTTCAATGTGCTACTTCAGCTCATTCAAAAAATGGTTTTACACTCTCTCAGCTGAGCTTAATGAGTGATGGTGGTGCAGTTAGTGAAGCTGTGAGCCAACAACTGAATTGCCAGTGGTTGAATCTCCTCAGGCCCTCTGAGGAACAGAGATGAAGTCATCCACTTCCATTAAGATTTACTACAACAGAAAAATACCTCAGAAAGCATAAGTGAAATGCCATAAGAGTTGGGGGCGGGGCGTGAGGAGGCCAGGCATAGGAAAGGAAGGATAAAATGATTGCAGTGCTGGATGGGTAACTCCTCAGGAGGATGAGCAACAGAAATGCAGAAATGTGGGTGGAGGGATACAGCAGACAGTGTAAGATATGAACTACTACTAATAATATATAATTTATTAGGAGTTCACAAGGGTGGGAGGGCATGGGATAGAGGGAAAAAAGAGGAGCTGATATCAAAGGGATCAAGTAGAATGATAATGCATTGAAAATGATGGTGAATACATATGTATCAGTCCACTTCATATAATTGATATGTGGATTGTTATAATATCTATAAGGACCCCCAGTAAAATTATTCTTACAAAAATCAATTTTTTCAGAATAAACAAATAATTTTTTTAAAAGATTCACTACCACAGAAGCACTATGAAGCAGTTCTGCTCTGTCGGACATGCTCCTCTGAGTGAGAATGAAGTTGACATAAGTGGGTTTGGAGCTGTCTCCTCATGGATATAAACTCCAAATGGATATACTTGATTTCTGCACAGTGCTCTGAAGAGGACGTTCCTTGGTAAAATGCTTAGTAAAACATGCAAGATGAACATAAGGAGTATCAGTCTGCTCGGCATCGTGTAGTTATTTCTCTGTCTTGTGTGCTGTTCTAAGATGTTTCAGGCGTAAATCTCTATTATGCATCCTTACAATTATCAGTATTTCATACGAAAATCCCAACAAATGCACCCCATGCTTTTGCAGGGAAAGGGGACTATTTTGCTTTTCTTAGAAATCTAGTAATATCTGTGCTGATGCTTTTATTTGTTAAAGCAAGTAACAGTTTCCTGCAGCAGCTGAAACAGCAAGGCTCTCAGTGGGTACCTTTGAAGAACAGGAGTAGAGCTTCTTCCATTGTGGAGGACTCTACCTTCTAGTTGGGGCTTCTTGTTGAGAGCTCCTGGGGTGCCTCAGCATTACATAGAAGTCCTTGGCAACTACATTTCTCCTGTGTGTGCACCTGTATTTATTTGACACTTTTTTGTTACTCAGAATGATTAGATTTGCAATGTATCCCAATAGACACTTTAACATAAGCAAGTGCTTTTTTCCCAAACAAGATCACATCCACAGGTACAATGGCCAGGGACTGAACAACTATTTTCAAGGGTTACAACTCTATTCATAATAAGAGAAAAAATAAAGGACAAGAAAAATACAAATGTGTATATTTGTGTACTTATACTTTGTGATTTTCTTTCTTCATCTATCCTCATTACCTGTGAGGACAGCATGGAACCAGACAGTGTTTCATTCTGCTGGATGTAGAAGGTCATGATGAGTCAAAAATAAAAGCAATAGCAACTTACCTCCTAAGACGATGACTGTCCATTTTTATATTATCCTACTTTTAGCATCGGAAATACTACCTCTCATTACAGCTCGAAATCTGTGACAAACTGGGAGATAGTTGCTAGGGTTAGTGAAAGAATGCTTTCCATCCCAAGGGAGGACTTGTCTGCCCCTAGCCTATTCATGTCATGCACAGGCAGGACCCATCAGCCAGTGGAGGTTTATGTGTTGCAATGATGCTGAACTGATTTCAGCAGAGCTTCCAGTGTAAGACACACTGGGAGAAAAGACCTTGTGATCAATTTCCAAAGATCAGGCAGTGAAAGTGCCAAGGATCACCAAGTCCCAATGCACAAATGCTGCAGTGATTGCACAGCAGAGGGAAACTCTTTATTCTCTTATGTACTGAGTTTTCATTAGTCTGTTGCTGACACAAGTGTGGAAGCTAACAGAAACCATCAAT
This sequence comes from Nesogale talazaci, assembly GCA_004026705.1. Taxonomy (NCBI): domain Eukaryota; kingdom Metazoa; phylum Chordata; class Mammalia; order Afrosoricida; family Tenrecidae; genus Nesogale; species Nesogale talazaci. The sequence continues at coordinate 64,864 of PVJH01009924.1, forward strand.
ACTTTATCATTCGAAGCCAGTCATGTAGTCAAATTGTGGAGGCAATCGTATCACCACCATGAAGTATGACAAACAACCTTAGACTCCATTGCAGTACATTTCAGGCAACACTGTATAAGTAGAAACGTGATGTGAATCTTATAAATGTCTGTGGAAGTGCTCTTAAGAGGAGAGAACAAAGTCTTCTTTGTTATTTCTCTATGTCAATGGGAATGCATAGGTGATGGCCGTACCTCAATATCTCTCTTCCATAGAGAAAGAAAGGAAAAACATAAAGAGTGCAAATCCTGGATGTCAGATAATCCTACCAGGTTGGATTGCTTATTGCAGAACTGTTTCGTTTGATATGAAAACATTGACAATATTTTTTGCACATAAACAAATGTTTTTGAGATTTTCATTATTTAAATCTATATGTAGTCATAAATAACAATGATAAAAAGGTGATTGTTTTTATCTATATGCTGGGAACTACAAAATTTGTAGCTTCAGTCATAATTTGCGTTTTTAATTCAGAATCCTGTATCCAAGTGTTTACTATACATCTTCCCTTGGAAGTCCCTCATACATCTCAAAATTTGCTGGTGTAAAATGAGACTCAAAATGTAACAGATTCTCTATTTGTTTTACTCCACAGTCTTCTGTCTTAGTATGTTGCAACTACATTCCAACTGGTGTGGTAAGTCAATTTTCCACATCACAATCTTCAACTCATCTTTACTTCTCTCTTTCACTAGTACCCTCACTCAATACATATGCAAATCTTAGAAATCCAGAACTCTCAACACTATCTACTAGCAAAACTTCAAAGTTTGTCACACCTTCCACTTCCACCACCCCTTCCAAGTGTCCATTAACCTTCAAATGTTTTCAAAGAGGGTGGGGTGGTCCACTGTTTAACTGTCCAGCTGCTGACAGGAGGATTAGAGGTTCAAAGCCACCAGGTGTCCCCTAGGAGAGTGGTATGGCTGCCTGCTTTCATGAGATTATGGGTTTGGAAGCTTTACAAGGCACTTTTACTCTCTATATAGTTGCTATGATTTGAAATTAAACAGACAAGACAAAACAGCAGCAAAATGTTTGCATAAACTTCCATGCAGGTTCTTTACTGGTCTTAGCCCATCTCTGTTTTCCAAATTCCACCTACACACACACACACACACACACACACACACACCAGTTTTCTTCATCTAGATATTTTCTAATGGTCTAAAAGCAACAGGTACCACTTTTCTCAGAACCTGTCCCACCCATATTTCCATCTCTGGGGATAATTTAAAGTGTATTCCTTCAAAATCATAGTTTACTAAATAAACATAGGAAAACATGAAAGTTGTTCCTTCTAAAGATATACTCTGTCACCAAGGCCTAAGCATTTTGTAAGAAAATGTTCCATCTCTCTAGCCATTCTACAAAGAATTTTCCACTTGATTTATATGTCAAAATGGTGATTTTAGCATCCTTCAGGGGCTAATATTGTACACCTTTTAAATATTCGTAGCATTTGGGGCATGAAAAGCAGTGTGCAGATCATGGTTTCAGGGCTGATGGGGTAAGGTCTTCAAAGGAAAGTTTCATATACAGCCCTCATTACCCTCAAAGAGTTAGCAAGTTCATTACAGAGACACAATATAATTCCACCAAAACATTCCTGATCTATTCCCCACCAATGTAGTTTTCAATTTTTGCAAAACTTCTTTGTAATAAGCTCCAATGGGATTATACCTATGATCTTTCTAGAAAGATTGCCTTTCGGAATTAAACTCTTTGTTTAGCATTCAACTGACTGAGCCAGCAAATGCCCTCAGAAGTCACTGTTGTGACAGAATTCTGCTCTGTGGATCATAGTGCTCTTTGGAACTTGTCTCTAGTTCAGTTACTTTCCCAAAAGTCTCTTCTCTAGCTTTCAGGGTGGTAGAAAATGATTTTTAGTGTGAAAAGTTTAGTAACTCAAAGCAATAGTTTCTTCACTAAAAAGCACAATTATAGTTTTATTACCGTTAAAGGATACAGCTGAAGATAGATAAATGAGGTGCAGACTGGGAACGGGGACAGTTCCCCATGTAAGGCTTCCCTGTTCCCAAATAGGACATATTGTTTTCCCAATTGCATAGATGCATTTTGCTACTCGGAAAATTCAGGGAGCTTTATGGGACCTCAGTAGGTGAGCGTGGCTGATGGACTCCTGCTCCCATCCTTCAGGTCAGCTGATATCAGGAAGTGGTCTCTCTGACCAGGCCAGCTTCTACTAAGGGATCCCATTATCTTAACCTATTAGATCTAACTTAAACCCATTTTCCATGGAGTCAACTACAGATCAGATGCGCTACAATAAGTTCTAAGGTTTTATTGGTACCAAGGACAAAAGACTAAATGATTTGATAAAGTTAACACTCCAGATTAAAAAAAGACTACAATTAAACACATTTTATCTGGGCGGGGCGGCGCAATCACTGCCCTGGTGATGGGAGTAGGAGGCTCAGCCTTGTTCCTGGAGAGCTGCTTCTGGATTTGAACCTACAACTGAGTGGGCTGCAGTCCTGCGCACAACCACTACTCCACTGGGGCTCAGCCTTAAACACATTTTATAGCACAAATATTTTTCAGGCATATTATGGGGAAAGGATGGAATTTCAAAGCAAAAGACTACTTAGGCTGCATTACTGCTTCTCTTAAAGATCTTAAATTATGCTTCATAGATCAGGATAAGCTAAATGGATCCATGCCAAATTATTACAAATCTGATATCTAGAATTTATGTACATGATAGGAAAAACCAGATATTTGTAATCTTGATCAAAAATAATCCCATTTCTCAGTGGAGAGGGACAAAATTATTCCAAACAAATATTCACATATTGATAAAAAAAAGAACTGAAATTCAAGCACTCAAGATCATATGAAGGAAAAACAAAAAAGAAAATTTCTGACTTCATTATCTCTCAATGATTTTTAAGAATTTATCTATTCAGGTGACAAAAATTGAAAATCTTATCATTGATCCTAATATAATAATTACAATATCCATATTTAATTTAAGGTTTCACTGCTTGTTTTTAATTACCTATAATTCTAATTGATTTGTTACCCAAAAATACTAGCATGCACTTTAGAGAGCATTTTAAATTAAATCAGTTTAAAATGTTAATTCCTTCAAACATCTTGAGGTGCATGAAAATACCCTGGAATATTGGGGAAAGCCAAGCATGGCAGTCCTGCATATTGAGCTACATGACTTGTTTTTGTACAAAAATATAGCCCATAGTATTTTATCACCTGAGAGCACAGAAAGAAGAAAACTTGACACAAGGGTTTCATGTCGGGTAAAAATACCTATGTAGATTATTATTTATCAAAAATAGGCATCTTTTCATGGAACGAAGTATGAAAAAATGACGCTAAAATTTTTAAATCACTTCTGTTGCTACCACAATTATGTCTCTGTTAGATCTGGTGCTCAAGGGGCTCCCAAGTAACCTGCTTGTGTTCTGCATAGTTAATTTTTCTAAGCACCCACAATATCTTAGTACATTTCCAGGATGCATCACACTGCCCATAAAAAGTGGATAGGAATGCAATTGCTCCCACTGGTGAACCTACTATTCACTAATGCCATTTTTAATGGTACTGTGAATAAGATTCATTATTTACTTGGTGTTGGCCTTTGTGAGAAAAGACTAGGAAAAAAAAGTTATAATTAAACAAAATGACAAACTCTGTATTCTCTTTTCACCCTGATGCTGGTTCAAGTAGAACCTGAAATTTTAAGAGATGTGCTTAATTTGCATCTTTGAAGGAAAGGTCTCTCTCTCTCTCTCTCTCTCTCTCTCTCTCTCTCCTCTCTCTCTCTCTCTCTGTCAAGAAAGCCTAACTTTTAACTATGACTCTAAAAGATTATAGAACTATAATTTTAACCAGATCATCACTGGAGAAGTCTAAGATATCAGTAACATTTATTTTGATGTTGTTGTTGAAACCACTTAGCATGCAAGCCATCTGTTAAAGCTGTAGTCTGGTTTGATCATATTAAACAAATGTTCACTTTGCATAAAATTCTTCAGGACTACCTAAGGAAAACACAGACATCCATGATATAGTCAAATATATAAAACCTCTTTGGATTCACTAGCATGATATGGAGAAATTGAGAACTTAAATAATGCAATAGTCTTTGATTCCTGAATGAGACTTTGATTTCTAGTGAATATTTTAAAAACAACCTAACCCAACCATGTTGATTTATAAATGAGAGTTCTTGTTCCATCAAGATCAAATAGCCAGGAAGAGGATACCAAGAAGGAAACTAAAATGAAGCAGGTTTCAATCATTTTATATATTTTAAAACAAAAATAATTTATTCAGTTATCTTTTTTTCCCCATAGTCACTAAACTTTTAATATATATATATATTTATATATATATTTGTCATAGTTCTATAAGATCCATCTGTTCTTCCTACCCCCTAAGGAATGGCTAATGTCATCCCTTCGTTGTCATCAGGACGTCTGCTGGTTTTGTTACGAGGGCAGCCGCGCTTCCCCTTACGTGAGATCCAGTAATTCTAGAAACACTAGCTGACTTGAATACCAACAAGAACGTTCGTGTCGTTTTCTTCAGAAGTACACTTTTTTTTTCATTATTGCAAGTTTACAATTTTTTAAATTAAATATTTTTTTCAGATTTACAAATTAATTATATTTTCTTTTATTATTATTTTTTTTTCCAAAAGAAGTTTAGGCACAAATGCATTGTTCCACAGTGTGGAGAGATTGCCATTCGGTCTCTGGGCCGGGTCTCAGCCTGCACGCGCTGCTCTGCACATTCTGAATGATATGTTAAAGAGGGTTGCCCCTCAAGTTGCACTTTTTTCCCCCCGTTCTTTTTCTTTTCTCTCTCTCTCTCTTTTTTTTTTTGTGTGTTTTTCTGTTTTCTTACAACTGGGAATGCTGAAACCTCTTGCGTCTGTGATTCATAACTACTCAGACTTCATTTATCTTGTAAAAGAACTCTCCAACTCACTCGCCTTTATACCTAAGGGAAGATATAAGATCAAATTATAAATTCATTTCATTTACAGATGTGTGTGCATTTTCCCATTTCGTAGAAGCTTAAAACCTTCTTTTGCTTTTGAGGTTTGTTTGTTTTTAGTAGCTCCTTATGTAAGGAATACGTTGGATTGTTGACAGTTCCTAAGATTGCAAATGTTTTAGAAACTTTGCATTTTAGTATCAAAAAGGATTTACCCTAAGGCACAGAGATAGACACAAAACTTCTAGAAAGAAAGTGTGCAGAGTCATGCATAACATTAGTCCTTTAAAATTAATATTCCATCACCATCCCCTGCCCCTTTACTCATAAGAACATATCTGAATGCAATAAATTTGATTCAATCTATTAAAATCATATTTTTTAACTTGACTATTTTAGTTCTTTCAGTATAAAATATTTGAGCTACTTTATAACAAATGATATCGGAGTGTTGCTGATGATATAGAATGCAGTTAGCAAAGTTCTTCATGCACTGCAAGGGGGCAGGATCAGGGGAATGGTAGCATAATTCTCCGCTGTCCACATCAAACCAATAATTTGCTCCCAGAACCTAGTCTAAGTTATTTTATGCATGAGACCTGAAGGCTGGAAGATCCTTAAGCTGTTCTGCTCACAACTCTGAAACCTAACAATGTGATTCATTGAGGATGCTGGACAAACTGAATAGCCTCTCAGAATGAGAATGTGACATAATATCCTTCGTCAGGGCATAGAAGCAGGAGAGAAAGAGCATCAGTACTTTGCTAGTGCAGCTAAGAGACTCCGATTTATTATTAAACCATCTTTGGATAGAAAGACCAATGGTGAATTTATCAAGAATACAGGGAGCATTTTTGAAGTGAATGATCTTGGTGCATCTCAAACTTGACTCTTACATAGGCTTCAAAGGGAGCTGAGATAAAGTGGCAAAAGCAGGAACATACTGAATTTTTTAAGTACAAGACACTGATGTCATTAGGCTGAAAAGATATTCTGCTTTAGATGATCTTCCAAGTAGATAGTGTTTGTGACCTAGATTTTTCCCTTAATAGTTCTATTTCCTGGGCTAAGCCCCGGTGGCATACTGGTTGAGTGCGGGACTGCGGCCTACTGGCTTGGCAGTTCAAATCCAGCAGCAGCTCTCCAGGAGCAAAGGTGGGTCTCCCACTTCCACCAGAGGGCAGTGATGCCCCTCCCCCCCAAAATAGTTTCATTTCCTTCTAGCCTGTCTAAATTCTTATTTAATTTTCATTCATCTGGAACAGAAAGTAAATCTCAAAACAATATTTTTTACTTTTGAGACAACTAACAAAATTGTATGAAACTACTAATTCTCCTAAAAATAGTGAAAATGCCTTCAAATGCTAAAAGGACAAAACAATCTGTGTGCCCAGCTTCCTGATATGATCGTTGAAGACAAAGGTGTACATAAGTAAATGTTGTGAAGAAAGCTGATGGGGCTCAGCTATCAAAAGATGTAGTGTCTGGGGTCTCTTAAAGGTTTGAAAGTAACCAAGTGGCCATCTATCTCAGAAACAACAAAGCCCACATGGAAGAAGTACACCAACCAGTGTGACGACGAGGTGTCGAAGGGATCATGTATTAGGCATCAAAGAACTAAAATTATATCATTGTCAATGAGGGGGAGTACAGATTGGGGACTCAAAGCCCATCTATAGGTAATGGGACATCTTCATTACAGAAGAGTTGTGGAGAGGAGACAAACCAGTCAGGGTGCAATATGGCAATGATGAAACATGCAATGTTCTTTTAGCTCTTCAATGCTTCTTCCCTCCCCACTATCATGATCCGAATTCTAGCATACAAATCTGACTAGACCAGAGGATGTGCACTGGTACAGATAGGAACCAGGAATATGGGGCATGAGAACAGGTGGTCCATTCAGAACCAATAGTGAGAGTGGCAATACCCAGAGGGTGGAGGGAAGGTTGGGTGGAATGGGGAAACTGATTACAATAATCTACATTTAATCTCTTCCCTAGGGGATGGAAAACAGGGAAATGGGAATAAGCCCAGGGAGACATCAGACAGTGTAAAACATGACAAAATAATAATAATCTATAAATTATCAAGGGTTCTTGAGGGAGGGGAAGAGAGATAGGAGGGGAAAATGAGAAGCTGATACCAAGGGCTTAAGTAGAAAGCAAATATTTTGAGAATGAGAATGGCAACAAATGTACAACTGTGTTTAATATATAATAGATGGAGAGATGGATTTTGATAAGAGCTGTGTGAACCCCCAATAAATTGACTAGAAAAAAGAAAAAGTAAGGCTAGTGATCCTTAGAGACAAGAATGACGATGCTTCCTCTTACATAAGTTAGACATGATGTCAGGATAAGGCAATCCCTGGAGCAGGACACCACGTTTGGTAAAGTGAGGAGCTGAAGGAAAGGTTGTCTATGGGATGCATTGGCAGAGTGGCTGCACCAATAGGTTGGACCATCGGGACAATTCTGAGGAGGGGCAGGCCTGTGCAGTGCTCAGGGTCACTCTGAGTGAGAATCAAATCAGCAGCACTTAACAAGATTTTGATTTGTTTTTTGTTAAGGACGTAGAGCATCACATAAAAACCCTAAATTTCCAAAGCACAATATTAGAAGGATCCAAAAGCAAAACAAATAAGAACAAACAAACAAAAACATTTGCTAAGTATGTAGTTTGGGTTTTAAGATTAAGCAACATTTAAATACTTTATCTACATACTTTGTAAGGTATAAGAAGGCTTCAGTCAAGATGATCTACATCTGACAAATTATTTGTTTTGGATCTTTTGATACCTGATACCAGATTTTGTGAACACCTCATGATTACACAGGCTGGTGTGCTTCTTCCCTGTGAGCATATTTTATTCCCAGGTAAATGGCTTTTCAAGTGCTTAAGACCCCATACTTTACGTCTTTTGAGCACTAGGCATCATAAATTTTCTTCACCATATTTGCTTATGCAAATGTCTTCAGTGATCATGTCTGAAAGGTGATTTTCAAAGAGTACCAGGTAATTGGTGTATTTGTCAGATCAAAGGATACACTTTTTCCCCCAAAAAGGGGGGGTACAAGGTTATTATGGTCCAAAGGTGTGGTACCCCAAAATATTTGCTTACAATCCCATGCACCCACTTACTGTCCCTTGCATGCTGTGGATTGCTGTGTGTTTGGGGGAAGTCCCACCTCATGGACTCTCAATGTCAGCCAGGTCACATGATCAGCATAGGGCACACCTTCCCTGCATATGTATGACACTGACAAACTGAAAGGATGAGAACAATGAGACAGGAGGCAACTCGGTACAGTACCAGGGAATGTCCTGGCCAGGACTATGTGATGCAGTCCAGTGTCCTGACAGGCAGGCACAGAGCCCATAATGATAGAAGAGAGATATAGAGTCTCTCTTGCAGTGCAAAGCAGGAGAGTTTTTTGGTACCATTTAATAGTAATATCAAGTGGTTTGAGTTACCATAAATTACAATACTGATGTATGTGGTAATATGTCCCTCATAACAACTGACAATTCTTTCACTACTCTATTTTTCACAGAAAAACACCATTTCGCTAATGGTACAAAATTTCAAAGATGAAAAGATTAGCATGTAAAATTTCATTGAAACTGGACATAATAAAATATGCAAAAGAACATGGAAACAGAGTAGCAGAGAGACATTTTGGTCCACCTCAAACTGAAAAAAAAAATGATAAGAGAGTGCAGAAAACAGAAGTATCAGCAGCAAAAACTTGAAAAAATCAAACATGGTGTTCATGGGCACACTGAAAAATGGTCACAGTTCAAAGTGCACACTAAAGAATGGATCACACAACATTGGGATATGGGCTTCTCAGTTTCTACAAAATGATCATCTATAAAGTCAAACACATACCTGTGGAAAAAGGCATTAAGGATTTTACTGGCTTGCCCTCACGGTGCTACAGATTTATCAGGAGAAGTGGCTTTGCTATGCACACCAAAACTAGAATTGCACAAAAATGCCATCAGAATATAAATCGAATAAGTGATTGTGAGCAACAGAGCTTCATAAATTTTGACACTAGTGAGGATGAGCTTTTAGGATTTCCAGAAAGCTAGAAAAGTGCTTGAGCCACTGTCTTTCCTCACTTATGAATGAAATAATGATGGTTCTTAACACCACTGTTGAGTTTATATAGTTAAATATTACCATATTCTGCTTTATTTTAATAACTGTTTTGGTATACTAGTACTATTTGGCTAAGAATATTTTTTCTTATTTTCTTGCTCTAAAAGTTGGTGCATCTTATGGTCACGTGCATCATATCATCTGGAAATGTGGTAGAACCAAGTGCTCTTGTGTTAAGGGAGGCCTTAAGCAGAGCCCCAAAATCTGTTTGCTATTTTTATTTTTTTACAGTTCTTATAGCATACCATACATCAATTACATCAAGAATAGTCGTGCATATGCTGCCATTATCATCCCCCAATCATTTTCTACATGAGCCCTTAGTATAAGTTTTTTTTCACTCCCTTCCTCACCTTCCCACCCTTGTGAATCCTTGATTAATTATATATTGTTATTATTATTCTTTCATATCTTGCACTATTTGTCCCCTTTCATCCACATTCTTGTTACTCTTCACCTTCAGGAGACTGCTATATAGCCAATCTTGTGATGGGTCCCTGCTTTCTCACCCGTCCCCCTCCCTGACCATCCTCCTACCCTTATGATAGTGCTACTTCCACTACTTTTCCTGAGAGATTTATCTTTCCTGAATTCCATGTGATAAGAGCCCTTATCTGAACAAACTTGTGTTCTCCAGTTTAGCCAGAGTGGAGGTATATCTAATTGTCTACAGATGGGCTTTGGGTCTCCATTCCACCTCCATTGCTGCAATATAGTTGTTTGTTTGGGATCTTTTGATACTTCTTGCCTGATCCTGTCAATACATCATGATCACACAGATTGGTGTGTTTCTTCCATGTGGGCTTATTTGCTTTCTTGCTAGATAGTCACTTGTTTGACTGCAAGCCTTTAAGACCTCAAGTACTACATCTTTTGATAGCTGGGCACTGTTCTCTTTCCTCACCACATTTGCATATGCACCCATTTTGTCTTCAGCAATTATGTTGGGAAGGTGAGTATAAAAGAGGTCCAGTTTTCAGAACAAAGTGTTCTTGTTTTAAGGGAGGCCTTGAGTAGAGGTTTAAAGTGAGTCTCCTATCTTAATGCCATATTTGTCATATCAGACGACATACTTTTCCCCCTCAAATGTGAAGGCAAAATGAGAGTGCATCTTAAGGTCCGAAGGTGTGGTACTCCAGAACACTTATTTAGGATCCCATGTATATGCTTACTGTCCACTGCTGTTTGCATGCTATGCATTGCTGTGTTCAAAGGAAGTCCCGCCTCCTGGAATCCTAGTGCCAGTCAGGTCACATGATCGGCACACTTGCCTCTCTTCACTTGTGAGGAGATGATGAAAGTGATGATTCTTAACCCTACTGTTGAGTTTACCCTGTTAAATATTGCTTTGTTTTAAAAAATATTTTGCTATACTGGTACTAATTGGTTCAGGATAATTTTTCTTGTTTTCCTGCTCTAAAAACTCAGTGCATCTTATGGTTAGGTGTGTCTTACAGTCTGAAAAATGCAGTTCTTATCATGTAAATATATGTCCCTTTCATTGTAAATTAATATATTTACAAAATATATTTCTATAGGTATACCTCTATAAATAGCTTTTGCCTTCTATTTCTTTCCTCTATTCCCTTTTAGCCCCTCCTATGCTACTATCATGCTCACCATCCATTCAGCTCTCAGTATTTCTTCTCAGACACTTTACTCTTGATCGAGCCCCACCCAGCATTATACGCCTTCCTCCCCATCAATTTTAGATCTCTTGTTGTTTCCTTATCTCTAATTTTGTTGGCTCCCTACTCCCTCCAACCTTAACTAAGGCCCCTCCTCTCCCTTGTTTCCTTATCTCTAATTTTGTTGGCTCCCTATTCCCTCCAACCTTAACTAAGGCCCCTCCTCTCCCTTGTTCCCTCAGAACTGCTGGCCTCTTTGTTTCTGCTCAGGATAATTTGTCCTTCCTAGCTTATATAGATAGGCATAAGGCAAAAGAAAAAGAAAAGAAGAGAAACAAAGACACAAAAGACCAAACAAACAACACAAAATGAATAATATATACTTCTGCTCTGTCTGCTGACCCATATGTTTGTTTTCTGATCAAGTCTGATAGATGTCAAGCCCTGCCCCCCAGATCAGAAGTTTGTTTTCAGGATTCCTAGGGGACTTGGTTACTTTGCTCCTCTTGCTGCTCTGTTGCAATCTCTTTGCAATTTACCCTGCTGTGCATGAGGCAGACCAGGCACAATTTCCACACAGTGTGCCCAGTCATATCTCATGGTGG
>PVJH01009925.1:0-61042 GCA_004026705.1 Nesogale talazaci
ATCCGAATTATCTTGGCTTCTGACAGCAATCATTTTCAATTTTCTCGGCCCACCCCCCTGTATCTCATACTCACTGCTCTGTGACATTCGCAGTGCTGTTTTCTGGGCGCCAACAGGTGTAACAGGGCTGTTTTCAGCTGTGAGTTGCATGAGGTCATTGATGATGGCTTGCTTGTCAACTGATCCAGTAGGGGCGCCAGGCCTCGTGTCTGGGAAAAGCTGTGGTAATTGACTGTTCTGCAAATCATCCAAAATCTCCTCCAAGTTGTCCAGCTCACTGCCAGGCTGTGGTTAACAAGCAGAAGAGTTTACCCAGCTCCACTCTGAGTGGACCGCGGCAGTACCCAGAGACCAAAGTGGGAAAAAGCATCACCACCATACAAGAGATGTGGGGAGAGAGACAGCACACCGAGTCTCACAGTTAACAGACCATCTTCCTGAAAATTGCCCCAACACAGTCACAAGTCATTTAATCTCTTGGTTCTTGCCTCCCCATGTGTGCAGAGAGAAATGGCTGAATTAGAAAGAATGTTCTCTTTTCAGTGCTGTGAAGAGAGTTCTGGCACGAGAGTTCTATTCTATGCCCATCATTTAATTACACAGATATACTTCTAATAAAGATAAGATTTACAGTCCAAGTCTAGGTTTTGTGGATAAGACTCCTTGTTATGAAAGAACAACAAATGAATATAAATTACGATTTCAATTTGTGCTACATCAGTATTTTAGCAAATAAACATTACCTTTTAGGAAGTTATTTTTACAGGGGCTGCGGGAGGGGGAGAGAAAAACAAGCTTGGGGTAAAGCAACCATCCACTTGCTAAGCGCTGCTTTTTCATCTAGTGTCTCTCTTCTTAGTCTTTCCATTTAGGACCACGTTGGCGTTCTCGGTCACCCACCAGATGAGGAGACAAGACGTAGGAAAGCAGGGCAACCACTGGCTGCTTCTAAACATAGCACCTATTAGCCTGATTTCACAGATGCCAAAAAGGGCTTTTCATTCTCTTAAAGATAACATCCTTTTCAATTACTATCATAAAAATAGTAAGTTAAGCACTACCACTATTTCAAACTTTGTATTTTTCTTTAAGGAGGAGACCATTTTATACATACCTCTTTCTTTCTTTCTTTCTATTTAAAGTTGAATCTGCCTGTATGCCAGGCTATTAAAATCAGAAAAAAAGCACCACAGAAGAAACGAACCAAGTGAGATTCTAGGGCTGTTGTCCAGTGAAGAACTCACTCACAGCCACTCCACAGAGCAGAGTTGAAACCCAGGTCTTTTTCTTGCATAGCAGCTGGTGGGTTCGAATACCTGACCTTGTAGTTAGCAGCTAAACTCACAACCCACCTTGCCATCAGAGCACCTTCCCAAGGAAAAAAGTGGTTAAGAACGATTTTTTTTGGGGGGCATCACTGCTCTCCGGCAGTGGGAGGAGGAGGCCCAGCCCCACTGCTGGAATTGAACCTCCATCCCAGTGGGTCGCAGTCCTGCGCACAACCACTACGCTACCGGGGCTCAGCCCAGGAACGATTTTCTTGATGTGAAAAATATAAATTAAGAAGCTTTTCAAGCTTTTTTAAAGCCACTGGCCTGAGCTTTAAGTTCTTGACCAGGACTCCCATTTTGATTGAAATAAAAGAGCCCTTTCACTTACCTTGACAATTACAAATGAAATAATTTATTTTTGAAATGAAATTATATGTAAAAGAAAATGACAGCTCACATTGTCAATGTACATATAGCTTTCATCTCCCCTCTGAATGGGATGTCCTTTAATTGAATGCATTTCTCAGGTGAGGAAGGAGAGATCAAAGGGACATTTTATTTGATTCTCTGTAGAGACAGATAGCTTGGCAAAAACTTGGGGAAATTTCTCCAGGCCTTTCTGATGAATTTTAGGCCACTATCTGGTCAGTTCAGCCACTCTGAGTTTGTGTCCACCAAAAGGGAAGGGGGCCAAACATGAGATTACCTGCCTCAGGTAAGAGTTAGGCTCCCAAGTTAACACCCTAAAGTAAAGACAGACACACAGAGACAAGATGATCTGCTTAAACTCCCCAAGCAGGCAGGTCCCTGCTGTCTCCTGGGGGCAGCAAAGTTGGTTTTTCTTCCAGAGTGTTACTGTTTCTTTGATTAAGCCACACGAACAAAGTAGTTTGTGTTCAGGGCTACAGATGCACACAAAAAAAGCTTGTCACTGCATGTTCACACTAACAGAACCACCAGGGAACAGAATACCAGCAAACTCCTGTCACCCGGCTCAGAACCACTCAACCAGGGCGGACACTAACAGCTGAACAGTGGACAAAACTCCTCACACCACTTCATTATTTCGTAATAACCACTTCTCTTCATTTTTTCCCTGCATGCATACGCTTGACTCCATGTAAGCAAAATAAGCGAACACGTTTTGCTTAATAAATGGATGCTTTCAGTATATACAGTTCTTGTCCTCCAAGGACAAAGCCTGGAAGGTAATGAATGGGCACTCAGTCAACACAACCAATTCTTTTAAGTCCCATCAACCTACAACTCACACATATTTCCCAAGTCACACTCAATTTCTCACAGCATTCCTACAATTTCTGTTAATTTCTGAGAAAAGTGTGAACTGAATATTCTTATTGTTTTATCATGAAAATAGCTCGAGATTAGAAAGAAGCTCTAATAAGCTGGTTTTATCTCTGTTCTATGAAACAAAGCTTCTTCACACAATGCTGCCTTGTAGAATGTGTTTTTAAAGAGTGACCCTTGTATCTCGGTGTGTGTGTGGGGGGGGGGGGGGGGGGGGGGGGGGGAGGAGATGGACTGTATGTAATGAGTCCTAAGTTGCCTTCTGAGAAAGCTTTCCAGATTGTGTTTAAGGAGGAACCTCTAAAATGAACAGGTTCATATAATAAATGATAAAATATACATTGCTTTCTTCAGTGCTTCCTCCTATATTTATGGCATATCTCCCCCAATCCATTTATTTATAAAACACAGTGTTTATAACAGATGGAGAGCAGTCCAACTGTAAACTCCATCTTTCCTTTTTACTGTCTTTTTTCATGCAAACATGGGTTATACCATACACTGTCCTGGATAGATAATTAACTATCATAGTTTTTAAAGATTTCTAATGGTGGAATTCATGATATTTCCATTCCAATCTACTCCTGTATTTAATGAGACTCACGTTAAAGTCAACATTATATATATATATATACACACATAAAATGTTAAAGCATATTTGGATAGCTTACTTACTGTATAACTTGTGTATATGCCAAGTTTTGTAGCACATTTTATGAGACTGCTTCAGATCATTAGACTGACATGTTGCCTATTGCACTAAGAAGGCACCTGCAGCACATTTTTAATGCCATTTTGGTGGTAAAATTAGGTGCATTGGCTGATATTCGGGTTGGCTGATACTCGAGTATTTATGGTAGGTTATTTTTATTTTAGGAGACGACCTCAAAAAAAAAAAAAACCAACCTATTTCCCTTGTTCTTTTCCTATTACATTTTAAGTTAAAAAAATTATAAAAATCTTTAAAAATTTTTTATCTTAGCTTTTTAACTGTGAATTACTGTAACACTGATCAGGGACAGAACATTTATTTGTCTTAAGAAAGCCATGAAGAATCTTCTTGATGCTATACATCAAAAGGAACTGGTTCTATGAAGACCAGCAGCTATGGACACTCTGAATGCTTTATGCTTACCACATGAAAACTGCAGGAAAAAGTTTCCCTTCCAGAGATAGTATTGTTTTGTCTGTGTTTACCCCATGTCACTTTTGGGAGTGCATATTTAACATTAAATGAATTGACTTTAGATTCTTCATGGAGATGAAGTTCTGAATGCCCATAATCTTCAAGCTATTTAGTAACAGAATCTTACAAATATGGCATTTTCTTCTGAATTCATGCAAGTTCTATAAATGACAGATTTAGTTACTTTAAGTTTCTGGTGCTCTAACATTTCCTCCTTTAAAAAAATTCTTTTTAAAGCTTTAATTCACAACAAAAGTTCTTCTAGTCCCTAGCTACTTTGTTAGGCATAATTCCTTTGCCAAGACACAAAGATTAATGCCTTCCTTTAAAATGCTTTGCCAAGACACTTCAAATTTTGCTTAGGTATCTATTTGAATGCTCAAATTAGTCACATCAATTTGGATAGTTACTTTAAACTATTTCAGGCAGAAAATGAGTCAGAAAGATTATTTATAAAAGTTCCACAAAATGAAAATTGGACTAGATTTAATTTTTCATTTTCTTGTTTTATGAATTTTTTCATGGGTCAAATCAACTTGTTCTCTGAAGGAAACATAAAGAGCACATGAATAATAATATACACATTATAATAAATTAAACAAGTGTTCTATTCTTTAATTTTTAAAAAGTGTAATTTATCACCACTGCCTAAAATTAAATTGTTAAAAAAAAGGTAATACAGTCCTACTACATAAAGTTTGAAGGCAACTCCTATTTTAAAATATGGTTTGCTTATCTGATGTAGCCAGACAAGGCAACTCAGATGAGGAAGTATGATACAGTACAGAGGTGCATCATCCAGCCAGGCTCCAGCCAGGTTCCTCTGGGTGAGTTCAGTGTACCACTTTAAAGCAAGTACACTTATCAGAACTATTTTGTCATGTTTCCTGTTGGTTATGAAATCCTGTAGAAACGAATACTGTTTAAATACTCTACCCAGTAAAGGATGCTATTTTAGGCACAACAGTGCCATCGAAGCATTTCCTGTCCTTAAAAAGTTAATGAAAAGCTAAAAACATACTTGGTTAATAATGGCTCTTTTCTGAATCAAAATAGACTGCTAACTGGACAGTTCAGGTCTGGTAGCAGCAGCTTGTTTTCTCTGACGATGTATTATTGTATCCCCTTGAGAAGGGCAAAAAAGTGACTGTGGAATTTAATTAATCTGTGTTTGGGAATCGTGAAGATGACCAGGAGGTGAAAAGAATCACTGTCCTGGCCCCCCTCCCCCCCTGCTTTAACGTAAGCCAGTCTAACTTTGATCTAAATTTAGGTAATGCACACTTCCTGTGGTAACTTGTCTTTTCAAGTTGCAATGTTTTTGATGTTAAAATTGCTCTGAAGCAGTATTTTTGGTGGGGTTTTAAGTGGAAGTGGAGGAAGAGTAAGACCAAGGGCTGGGATTCATTATAAAAAATATACTGTGGGCTGAGCCCCGGTGGCATAGTGGTTGTGCGCGGGGCTGCGGCCCACTGGAACGGAGGTTCAATTCCAGCAGTGGGGCTGGGCCTCCTACTCCCACCACCGGAGAGCAATGATGCCAATATATCTATATATCTATATACTGTATGTGTGTATGTCTATACCCTGCTTTTGATCCACCCCCAATAATAGATCTGTGATGTTTACATTCTGGGCTTTACATTCCCTTGATGAGACAATTTTGAGGGACAAAAGATTCCCCTAAACAACAATTAGAAACTTCAATTGACTCAAGGACTTAAAAACAAAAAAACACAACCCCCCTCTGGTCAGTTTCTTGTCTGCAGTTAGTGCAAGCCAGGGCTAAATCTAGAACTGTCACTCAGGGGCTCCCTTCCCTGACCCTTCAAGCCCCTAGGGCCTCTGGCCTGGGAAAGAAAAACATCTTATACATGAAAGGAGAGGCCCCTTTAGATATTAAGGTCCACCAGATGAGTCACCATCCTGTTCTCCAATATGTGTCATGAGACCTGAGTGACAGGATCTGTGCCTGCCACTGGGACCTATCACTAACTCTAGCTTACTAAACCCAACAAACCCAAATAGATGAAAACATGTTCAGCTCTCAGGATGGTTCCACACTTCAGTTTAATATAAGACTGTTAATTTTCTGATGAGACCCTGGTTCCCTCCATCTAATGATTTTATAGCATTACAGAATGGCTGATATAAAGAGCCCTGCATGAACATTTAAGTTTAACGACTAATCACCAAAGATCTTCACATAATTTGGCTGTTTTCCTTGTGAAGGGCATAAAGGTTTGCAAAATTATAGCAGCTTTTAAGACTGGTAGCAGCTGTCAAGACATCAAAGTGAAAGATAGAAAGGAGGTAAGTGCTTAGAACCAAGAATGGAGTCCAGCCATAAGAGCATGAATGGCCCCAGCTTTCCTGATTAGTGCTTTCAATCTGAGACCTGCCTCTGGGTTAGCCTCTGCTGACTCAGCAGAGTTCAATTTACAGCAAAGGGTGGCCCTGCCTTCCCTTCTCACCCACACCTACTCCCTAATGACAGCGACATAAAATACCCACTTGCAAAACCAATTTCAAGAACAGATTAATGAAACATTTAAAGTTGGGTAAACCTACACATCGTCTGCATTTCTTTTTTTTTTTTCTTCTTCTTCTGTTTTTTTTAGGCATCATTGCCCTCAGGTGGTGGGAGTAGGAGGCCCAGCCTTTGCTCCTGGGAGCCGGAATTGAACCTCCATCCCAGTGGGCCGCAGTCCCGCGCACAACCACTACGCCACCGGGGCTCAGCCCCCACATCGTCTGCCTTTCTAACTCCATAATCATGACCTGTGAAAGATTTACAAGTACAGGGCAATGATTCAAGGCCAAGAGGAGGCATGGCGGGCACAGGTAAAGTCTTGGATCGTTAGCATCAACTAGTCCTCTATTACTGAGAAATACCTGGTGCCAAGCATTATGGCAGTAATAACTGTTTTTGTTTTTTTTTCCCCTTGGTATAACTGCCCTGGTGGGAGTAGGAAACCGGTTTTTGGTTTTTAACAAAACAGTAAATCCAGAAACAAATCTGCCTATCTATGGGTAGCTGATTTTCCACAAGGGGTCAAAGTCCATTCAACAAGGAAGTAGTCTCTCTAGCACATAGTTACAGGCAAAACTGGAATTTACAGGAAAGTGAAAGTGGCTCCATACTCAACAGCATACACAAAACCCAACTCAAAATGGACTAGAGAGGGGGAGGGAGAGGGAAAGGGGAGACCATACCAAGGACTCAATAGAAAGTATAAGTCTAAGAAAGAATGATGGCAATATATGTAAAAATATGCTTGATACAATTGATGTATGGATTGTAACAAGAATTTTAAGAGCTCCCAATAAAATGATCTTTTAATGATAATAAAGAGATTAAACAAGTGAAAAAAAAAGAGATTAAATAAGTGAAAAGCAGTTTCCCCAGAGCCAAAGAGAAAGTCCTACAGCCAGCACTGTGAATAAATTCAAGTCTCTAATTTGTGTATATATGTGTGTGAATGTCATATATATTATGTATGCCATATACATAAACATATATCATATATATTGACGAGATCTGAATGTCAAAACTCAAATTACAAAGGTCCTAGAAGATATCGAAGGGACAACAAAACGATACCCCACCCCCACAACAGATTTTTACCAAACACAATGACAAATATGAGTCACAGAAGAAAAGTTAGATACCTGGGACTTCCCCAAATTTAAACTTATGCCCAATAAAAAAAGTGATCAAATGGAATACTACACATTATAAAAAGTAATGCTCAAACACATGGTGACATGTTTGGACTTAGAGGACACTATGCTGAGTGAATAAATCAATGCCAAAACAAAATCACTTTATGAGGTCACTGTTATTTAAAAGGGGGAAAAAAATCAAGAGAAGGTTTTCCTATCAAAAGCAGCAGACTTTGATGGTTACCAGGGTTAGGACAGGGAGAGTGGAAAGGAGAAGCACTCGGCCAGAGAGCAGACTGGTGCTAATCTGGTGAAGGGAATACTACAAGAGGGAGGTGGGGGAAAATGAAGAGGGGGTCGGCGACGAGCTAGAGTGGACCTTTTAAGATAGATGAATGGAAAACCAGTGACTGGATAGGCTAACCTCTACTTAATTGACAGACACACATGCTACACACTAAGAAAACGAAAATATTATCAAAAGAGGAAGAAAAAGAACATATGGACGGGGGCGGCGGGGGGAGACCCTGGGAATGATAGCAGATGAGAGTTTAATCTTAAAAATCTATAATCTCAGCAATTGAGCAACAAAAAGACAAGCTAAATGAAAAAAAAAAAAAAGAAAGAAAAAGAAAAGCCCCAAACAGACACTTCACCCAAGAGGACATTCCAGTTCTTGAAAAGAGGACACATGAAAAGAAGCTCACAATCACTAGTGATCAGAGATGTAAAACCCAAACTGCAATGATAAACCATCTCTCACTCCTATAGATTCAGCACTGATTAAAAAGTCAGACAATAAATGCTGGGGAGGTTATAGAGCTACTGAAATGCCGCTGAACGACTGGCAGAATTGCAAACTGATCGACTACTATAGGAAATGGGTGGTCAGTCTGCAAAAAGCTAGACAGAGATACAGCCTATGACCCATCAATCTCATTCCCAGGTATGTACTCAAATGAGCAACTTTGATTTTGTGATTTTACTTGTCTTCAGTAGTTAAAGGGTTAATGAGGGAATTGTGTGTACCGTATTGCCTCGATCTCCCCAAAGGGCTATTTTCTTCATAACATTTTTTTCTATTTTCATTTTATTTCAGAGCATCATGGGTCACAAAAAATTACCTTGCAGCCCATCAGTTTCACACCCCTGCTCAAAACAGTCATCTAAATCTAAATGAGGTCACCCTTTGTTTTCATTGAGCCCCAGAGTTTAAGGACCATGTTCACAGTTTCCAATGGTTAAAAAAGAATAAATAGATACATTTTAAAAATCAAAAGACTAAAATTTGTGACAGAAGGGGATAACATGAATTCTTCTTTCCATGTCCATCCACAAAGCTTTAGGGCTGTCCAGCCACACTTGTTTCCATGTTGTCTAGGGTGGCTTTTGTACTACGATGGCAGGAAAAAATAGGTGTGACAGAGGCATTATGGTCTGCAACGTCATATTCAACATTACCGCAAGGTCAGAGGATCAAACCCACCAGTCACTGTGCAGGAGAAAAAGGACGTTATCTGCTCTCGTAAAGATTTACAGCTTTAGAAAACTCTCCATCTGAGTCAAAATTGACTTGAAGGCTTGTTTTTATTTGCCTCTTTACAGAAAAAGTTGGTCTCACTGGTCTCATGCCAGAGCTACTCAGCAAGTAACACATACTTTCAGTGAGAATTAACTGTTATTCTTACCTAATCACTTGAGGCCTCAAAACGCCCCTGTGGAGAAAACCTTTGATGGATGTGGATTAGCATTCTTGGGAGAATATATTATAAAGCTTACCTGGTCACTAGGCTCAAAGCTCATCTCTTCCTTCTCGGTTTTCATAGCTATTAATTTTGTATTACTGGCAGGGTCCGTTTTACTGTCCAGTCGCTCAAGTTTGGGGGTGAGTTCTGGTAAACCGATATCTTTAGTATCGTCTTTATCTAGCAAGTAGCGAAGTAGTGCATTCTCTTTCTTCTTGGGGCTCACGGGCTCCTGTTTAATAGTCACTTCTGAACCCGGAGCTGTGCCACCGGGCTCCTGGTTCAGCTCTTTGCCTGTGGCTTCTGCGATTAACTTCGTGAGGTCCACAGGGGAACTGCTGTCCTGCAAAAGTCTGTGCAAAATTTTATGCTTCTCCTTGAGCGACGTCCCATGTGTTGACCCAGAGCCAGGCAAGCTATTCGCGGAGTCCTTGTTTGTGTCCGACAATGAGCTGGATAAGGGCGAGGGCTCCATTTGATCCGATTTGGTGGTCAACAATTGCAGGAGTTTGGTCTGTCCTTTGCTGTCATGCAGTCTGTTCTGTCCATCAGGTCTCTCACTGCTCCCGGTTTGGGGCATGTTGGAATCAATTGTTTCCTTTTGCTCCCCGGAATGGCAGCTATTCTCTGTTTGTCCAGTTGTACCTTCAGAGGGCTCCCCATAAAGTCCAAAACAATCTTTGGAGTCTAAACTGCCCATCTTGCTGAGGGGGGGAGGATTCATATTTACTGGGGAGTTTTGCAAATTGCCCATTTTTAGGTCCGGTGATGCCAACGATGACCCCAACGAGACCCCATGCCCTTCACTAAGAGCCTGCAGCGCATTGAGGGAACTGTTGGTGTAACTATGGCTATTTCCTGTGCTGCTGCAAACTCCCACTGGGGAATGCAAGTTTCCTGCAGGGGAAAACTGACTGGGTGGGATTCGGGGGCTTCCAGCCACTCCAGGGCTCATGCGATGCCGTGGTGAAAGCATGGAGCTGGGCTGCCCGGGATTCAGCCCAGGGCTGCTCTGTGAGGGACTGTTCATTTTGAGTGCATAGTTACTACCCTGAGGAGTGGTTGCTTGCATGCTTGACACATGGTTCATTCCCCCAGAACCACCAAATCTGCCCATGGGCATGCCCATTTGTTCCTTTGGGCCATTTATAGGGAAATTTATATTGCTACTGAGGGTCATGTCCTGACCTGGGTTCCCACTGCACATGGCCTGATGGGCAGGACTGCTAGAGCTAATTGGATTCATTGGCTTCCCCATAGCTTGTCCAGTCAGATCTGGATTCATTACACACACATTCTGCTCTCTGCATAAAAAGGAGAGAGGAAACAAAGTTATTAAAAGTTAAAATACCTGGTAAGCTGTTAGTTTTTCTTTTTTTTAATTTAAAGGTAGGTTGCTTCTTTCTTTAAGAGAGTCAACTACATTGAAAGGAAAGATAATACTTTGATGAAGCCATCTGCAATTATGGACAAGACTGAACATGTACCGTTTGGGACCCAAAAGGGATGCTTTTCAGTCAACTCATTAAGATGTCTGCGGTTTCAGAGAGGAGCTGTGCTTACATCTCACTGCTACTACTACACTGAAAATGCAGTGACTAGAGAAGACACCGCGGCGGGGGGAGACACTGGTGAGAGACAGGACACCTGCTAGAATTACATAATGTATCTTTCCCATTAAACAGTTTCTTATAAGAGTGTGTACCATCTTACAGCAATGGCTCACACAAGTCTAGCTGCGCTCAATTACTTGCCAGATCCCAGTCCTTAACAATAGGCACATCTGGATGCCTGGATGACGGGTTCCCGTCTGTCCCACTTGGCGTAGGATGAAAAGCACTTGGGGGAAAAAACCTTACCCCTGTTAATAACTGTGCATGTTCTGGAGCCAACCAAGTTACTAAAAGTGCTCCGTGGTACAGCATCTTGTCAGACAGTTTTCCATCCCCCCCCCCCCCCCCCCAGCCTCTGCAAGTCTGAGCATGAGCTCCAAGACAGACAGCTTGGCTGAGAGGCAATTTCTGAGTGACCCGGGTGTGTGATTTTATTGCCCCACTCCTAGACAACTCCCATCCCTCTCCTTACTAATGACTAAAAACAGGTTTTTAAGTTAGATGACTTCCAAGTCCGAGGAGCTTTAACTTTACAGTCTTGGCAGTAGCTCCATGTTACCAAAATGTGTTCACAAATCCAAACAAAACAGCTCTCACAAATTGTCAAACACCAGCTTTAAGTGAGGCGGGTGAAGTTTGGCACAGAAGTGATCACTTTCAAATTGTTTCAGTTTGAGGTCAGATTTATTAACAGATGGCAAACTGGGCTGCTTATTACTCTGCCCCCCCCCCCCCCAGTTCCTGAGTTAAAAAGGAACATAATTGTCCAAGGTAATAACTGTACTCTTAACCAGAGCAGTATCTTTTGATAGAACGTCAGAAGGTTTAGTATTTCTATTAACTCGACATCTATTCACGGGGCACTTATGTTCTAGAACAGAACTGCTTGGCATAGCTGTCCTCAACCTGTGGCTTGTGACCCCTTTGGGGGTCCAACGACCCTTTCACAGGAGTCCTGTGATTCATAACAGTAGCAAAATTACAGTTATGAAGTAGCAACAGTGGTGGTGGTGGTGGGTGGTCACCACAACACGAGGAAGTGTATTAAAGGGTCGCGGCATTAGGAAGGTTGAGAACTACTAGCCTAGGACATTTACTTTCCAAATCAACATTCAGTTTTCTTTACTTTCATTTTCTGAGGGAAATGTTTATTACTCTTCCACTTAAGCCAAATGTCAAGAAGTTAATTTAAACCTAAAACATTCCTTTTAAGCATATGCATATAAATTTGAAATTTTTAGCATCAAACCCATTGTTATCGCATGACTGGCACCCCATGGTGAACTGCTGGATTTCCCTTCTTTAATGTAACTGGTAGTTATATCAATGCCAAGTTAATTCTAGCCTTATGTGCTTCTAGCTGCATTAAAAGAAATCACTAATATTATGAACACAATTCAATGGGTAGCCTACATTTTGAGTTGTGTTTTAGCCAGTAGTTAGCAGTAATTTTATATACATACATACATACATACGTACAGGCAACTCTGTTGATCAACAGAAATGACATCATTGGGGTTGATCAACAGAAATGTCTAAGAAGCCTGAAAGGCTCTAGGATGGCTTGTTGCTTTTGTAATAGATTGTAAACGATTTCTTAGAAAGAGGATTACCTGTGAAGCATATGCAAAGATATTACCAGCTGAGGCTCGTTAGTCGTCTGAGAACGGATGAGCTTGCTCTTCGTTTGTGCAGCGACAAGAGTGCCGTCGGACAAGGAGAAGCGATAGATTTGACTGAATGCCAGTCCTTGTCTTAGCACTGCAGGCAAGCAAGCGAACAAGACGCAGGCTTAGGGAAAACAGTTCAGGGAAGGATGACCACAGTAATCAATACATTTCATCTAACACTTTGTTTATGTACATATTAAGGAGTTCTAAGCAGAATATCACATGCTATTAAAAGATTGTAAAGTTTCAAAAGTGCGTTTACTTGTTACTCAAAATGCCAATAAATACACCAGTTTTGTCATATGAGGCCTGGACTCTCACACACTGTCCTTTGTTGAATCTGCAGTGTGAGAAAATCAGAGTATGAACTGCATATTAGCTCAAGAGTTTCCAGTGATTTAAGGTGTCAAAAAACAATAGTGTACAAACACAGTGCCATAGAAAATATAATTTGCCCTTAATTTTCCTTTAAACTAATACAACTGTTACCAAAATATGATTTTTTTGGGGGGGGCATCACTGCCCTCTAGTGGTGGGAGTAGGAGGCCCAGCCTTGCTGCTGGATTTGAACCTCCAACCCAGTGGGCCGCAGTCCCGCGCACAACCACTACACCACCGGGGCTCAGCCCAAAATATGATTTTAGAGGCAATATTCTCTGACTATTCAGCTGGAAGTTACCTATTGTTCAATAATCATTTCACATTCCTTTCCACCAATTCTGCTTCACATTATATTTTTTCTGTGGTTAAGACGACAAGAAGTATGATAAACAACAGAAAAATTTTTCCAGAAAGGAAAAAACACAGCCAAACAGAAACCAAAGACAAAGTACAAATTACTCTTAGTGATAATTAATTTTAATTTGTCAGTAAAGGAGTGGGTGCTGCCATTTTTAAGACAGATAAAATCTGAAAATACAAAAAAAAATCAAGTAGGCTAATAAAATGCTTCTCAAAAAAATGAATGAAACATTTCTTAAAATGATTTTAAGTTTTTCCACTGTCTGTCAGTTTGTCACCCCTTGGTGGTAGGTCGTTGTGAGGCTGGAAGCCATTGCCACTAGTAATGCAATTATCAGCAGGGTCACCCATGGTGGACAGGTTTTTGCAGAGTTTCAAGACTAAGACAGACTAGGAAGAAGGGCTTGTAGTCTAACTGGTCAGTGAAATCAGCAGCGGCTGCGAATTCTTTAACATGGCTCTGCTAGCGAAGGTCTCTATCTAGCTAAGGTCTCTCATGTCCACTAAACATCCTTTCCCTGCAAGCGTTGGTAGGAAAGTGGGGGAAGACATTGATAGGAGTCACCTGTGGGTAAGTGTGAACGAGAGTCCCTGAAATGTCATGCTGCTGCATATAAAATGAATCCTCTGACAAGTAGGAAGAGGGATTCTCATCGGAACCAAAGATCCTTACACAATGAACCGTCTGGTTTCAGAAGGCAGCTATCATATCAGAGGAGCAGCAGCAGAACCAGGAGCCAGAGCATGGAACAGAGTGATGGACTTCCCAACCCATGGAATCAGTGAAGAATGGAGTGTTTTTGTCTGGGAACTAGTTTGCAGTGTGGGCTGCCTCTGAGCACTTAGTTGGGGAAGCTTGGATTGTTGACCAGTGGAAGTGACTGCCTTCGGGCTGAGGTTTATGGAGTGGAGAGTCTCTGGGCGCTTAATTCGGGGAGCTGGGTTTGCTGACCCACAAAACTTCAGCTGAATGTCTTTGGGTTGAGGCTTACAGCACAGTGGCATGCTCCTTTGGTAAGGTGACCAGATGCCCCGCTTTTTTAACATTTGTCCCGTGGAGCTTTAAAATTAAAATAAATATATTATAAAACTGTTTTTGGATTCTATGAAAATTTTCATTGCTTATATAGACCAAATTTTAAATCAAGAATCTTCCCCTCACCCCCTCCCCGGTCAATGGTGTACCACTTAAAATCTGCTCACTTAACCTTTGGGGATTTACTAGCAGACCTGAGAGAACTTTATAAGATGCCAGTCCTCATTGGCATCACAACTTGCCAACTTCCTTCATAAAGTCTTTAATGATGAAATTTGTCTGTGAGGTCTGTGTAGCCATGGCAATGGATATTAAGGCCCCAGAGAGATGAAGGAGAGACTAAAAGGGCGAACTACAGAGGTTGTATTGAGAGAAGCTGTCTACAGGCTCCCATTGGTTGTAGAGCGATGTGTAAACATCTTGTGTTTGACATAAACCCATGCAGACACGAACCAGAAGCTTAGTAGCAGAGGTAAAATATGAAGGTCACTGGGCATAGTGCTAAGCAGACCCTGACACAATTCTGCAGAACCGTGGGAAGCTGAGGTATGTGGTCCATAGCACCGCCCTGAGTTCTGACATAAGAACTCCACCTTCCTTGAGGCATCCACATACCTTAACTGAGTGCACTTGTCAGATAGCTTCTACCAGGAGGAGAGAGGAGCGCCCCCCAATGTAGCACCTTATTAAAGCAAAGGAATGGTCTAGCTATTGATTCACCAGCGTGGAACTGAAATGCACTTGAGAAGAAAGTGATTCTCGGGCTGAGCCCCGGTAGCGTAGTGGTTAAGTGCGGGACTGTGGCCCACTGACTTGGCGGTTCAAATGCAGCAGCAGCAGCAGCAAGGCTGGGTAGCTCCCACGACCACCAGAGGGCAGTGATGCCCAAAAACAAAAACAAAAACAAAAACCCCCAAAATGTAAGAAAGTGACTCTCTGGGCAGAACTGTAAGAGCAACAAAGGCACAGCGACTCTCAGGTCAGGCCTCAGACGAGGCTCGGTTGTTTGCCCTGACGGATGCGAGGATTGAGAGCCAGCCCTCCGACCTGGCTCGGCTTCCACACCTGAAAACCAGCTGCAGGTCTGCCGTGAGAGACCATCAATGCCAAGTAAGCGCAACAGCTCGATAAGGGCCACCATCATCCCTGAAGTGTAACTTGGAAGTCGTCAGTTTCCTTCCAGCTGTGGCATTGTGCGACCTGTATGAGTTTCCTTGGCCCAAAGCTGAGGACTCTGTGCTGGTCATCAACATCGGGGCTCACTTTCCAGTGGGAGTCATTAGCTCTTCTTGCAAGTTTCTTTTCACTCTGATTTCCAAATGTACCTCATGAATCAGAAGATGCGCTTATGCATCGATAAGTCTTAGAATCAAAGACAATGACCTTGTCTCTTTTCCCGTCAACATGAAATCGCTGTTTCTTATTTCCTTCAGCACACTCTTTGTCCGAGAGGTTCACTGGTTCAATTTCCCTTGTGATGGCCGGACCTTAGAGGCCAGATGGCCCTGGTACCCAGAGTCACGAGAGGTCATAAGATCGAGATCCAGGGGCCTGAGCACTACTTCAGGACTCACTGTTTGAGATACAGCTTCCACTGGGAGCAATGAGTTAAGTTTAAGAAACCAAACCAAACCAAACAAAAAACCCTAGCTAGGAAGAAAGCTATCCTTTAGAGATGCTTACCTTCATGATGATGCCGCTTAGCATATGAGACAGAATCCCCTTCGTGCTGTGCATGGAACTTCTGGATGCATCTCCTCACCAGATCCTCCCAGCCTGGTTTCATGGCTGCCCGCATGGTGCTGGTGTCCAGCGAAGTGATCTTGCCTATTAGATAATAGCAGTGTTAAACCTAGAGATGGGTTCATTCTTTAAAGGTGGTGATCAAACCCTTAAATTTCGTTCATTCATTAATTAAAAGTAAGTCCATAGCACCTCATTTTTAAAAGTCATTGTGCCACAGGGCATGCAGTGAGAATCAGTGCCCTTCCCTCTTCCAGGCCTGCAGCTCCTGCAGGTGTCTACCCCAGGAACAACTGCCACTAGCCGCCTTGTCACATTCCGCCAGGAGTCGCGGCCGATCACAGACCCGAGCACTCTAAAATGAGCCTTTTAGCTTTTTTTGGGGGGGTGGGAGGTGGTTACCCTGGAGGTCCTGGCGAGTAGTGAAGCTTTCTGACGAGGGCAGAGCCGGCCTTTCCTTCATGGGGACCCTTCTTGCCACACAAATCAGGCAGGACTGCAAATCTGAAATCATAGTCAAGTTGATCAAATCGGGCTTTTAAAATGACAAGCAACCTAAGATATATTTAGGACAGCACCAACTTTTTATTCAGTGAAGGGGAGGAGTGACGAACTGCTGAGTATCGCTGATCCTCGCTGGTCTTTTCTTCTCCTCAACCGAAGTGAGAAGGAGAGGGGCGGCATAAGTGAGGGGGGCCACTTCCTAAAACACGAGATAGGAACCGTCTACTGCCATCGGAAACCATCCCTCCAGTGATGCTGGGGGGGAAAACCCCTGCAATCTCCCATTGAAGGGCTGCTAGAGACCAGCCCTTTAATTCACAATTTAAAAATGATGTAAGTGAAAATCTGATGTTCTGCATAATCAAGGGCTTGTTTCTTGAGTGCTGGGCTCACCAAAATGATAGGAAAACTAGATCTAAATTTTTTTTTTTTTTGGCATCACTGCTCTCCGGTGGTGGGAGTAGGAGGCCCAGCCCCACTGCTGGAATTGAACCTCTGTCCCAGTGGGCCGCAGTCCCGCGCACAACCACTACACCACTGGGGCTCAGCCCCTAAATTTAAGGTATGGGAAAAAATAGATTATCTTCCCAAGTATATAAATCCTCTAGGAGATGAAGTGGTTGTTGGTTGCCTGAGTCCGTTCAACTCATGCTGACTTCATTTCCATTCTTCAACACAAAACACGGCCCAGTTCTGATCGCCTCCTCCAACTGCTATGTTTCAGTCCATTGCTGCAGCCACCAATGTCAAAGGTACTGACACTGTTCCCACTAACAAAAGAGAAAAGCTAAGTGTACACAGGTCAGCCAAGCAACTTGCCCAAGGGTCTTGTAAAAATTTGGTATAGAGCTGAGCCCCAGTGGCGTAGTGGTTGTGTGCAGGACTGCGGCCCACTGGGACGGAGGTTCAATTCCGGCAGTGGGGCTGGGCCTCCTACTCCCACCACCGGAGAGCAGTGATGCCCTCCCCCCCCAAAAAAAAAAAATTTTGGTATAGACTGGATTTGAAGGAGAGCACAACAGACCTGCTCTTTTGTTATCTGGTGTTACTATACAGAACCCAGTTTCGGAGATGATGGAAATGTTTAAATATAGTCTTTCCAATACAATTTCATCAAAGTTTTTACATCGTATAAGACAGGTCAACTATGATTCAGACATACCCATCTAGTTCTGGCTGCATTCTAATAATGGTAACAGTGTCTACACTCGAAAATGAAACGTTGCTCAGAGAACTCCAGGAAGTCGTCCAAAGTGAGAGGCTCATCTGATTGCAAACCACTTCACTCTGGCCCGTTGTCCTTTCCTTTCCACATTCATGCCAAGTCCACTCTTCACTATCATCTGGCTTTGTGGACTTGGAGGGACTCGTAGCTATCAGCATTTCTTTAACTCGAACAGCCTGACAGCTTAGAGCTGGAGC
Organism: Nesogale talazaci; assembly: GCA_004026705.1. Classification (NCBI taxonomy): domain Eukaryota; kingdom Metazoa; phylum Chordata; class Mammalia; order Afrosoricida; family Tenrecidae; genus Nesogale; species Nesogale talazaci. The sequence continues at coordinate 17,906 of PVJH01009925.1, forward strand.
TCTGATTCAACACCCCCACCCCTTGGCCCTCCCCCTATTCCCATTGCTCTTGGACCACATTCTAAACCTCGTGCCCAGGAATAAACTATGAGAGATCAATTAAGTACATGAAAAATGTCTGTACCTGTATGTACATTTTCTAGGGCTGGGGCCGTAACTATCACTAGATTTTCACGGACGCTTAGGAGCACCAAAAGGCGAACCACCAATGCTGCAGCACCTCACCAGTTCGGTAGCCATCAGCAACATGTAGCTAGTTAACTGTAAAACAGTAACCTAGAACTTCAGTTGCTCTAGTCAAATGCTCAACAGTCCAGTGGACAGTGAACAAGGGAGCTTCAGAGCATGTGGCAAAAGTTTTATTAGATAGTGCTGTTCTAGAAGACTTAAAAAAAAAAATGGGATTTATCATGCAAGCCAGTCACTGTGAAATAGGTGAGAAGAATAAAGAAATTACCTCTAAATTTTTCTTAACATGATCACGAATTACCGAAAATAAGCTGGCCCGAATATCAGTCGAGGCACCTAATTTTACCACAAAACGGCATTAAAGATAAGCTGAAAAACCCAGGTTATATACAAGAATATATAGCACAAATGATTAAAAAGTGCAAGACGTAGCACAGGAGTACACACACGGACACAAATGATCCCAAAGACAGCGCTCTACCTTCTCCTTCTTCCTTGATGGACTTTGGTTGAGAAACAGCAAAGCACTGCATAGTTTCGTACTTCTGATGTGCTTCCTGGTTATCATGGCCTTCCTCTTCGGACTCAGGAAGAGATTTTACCAGCATCCGACAGTTGAAGGTATGGCTATTCCGCCTCGGTTCACCAGACCACGACCCCCCATTCACTGAGAAAGGTAAATGTATCCCAATATTACAGAAAAGTCAACATGCGATTCACTGTTGGTAAAAGTGTCAAAATGATATTAAATGGTTTGACAAATGGGGACAATGCTTTGAATTAAAAAAAAAAAATCTCCTCTACACTTGCTCACCCTGACCGCTTCCCTTTTTGTCTGGTCCACTTATTTATTTATTTATTAATTTTGAGATTACCACAGTTGTCCTGTTTCCAGGTCTTCCCAATTTTGAGTTCTTGGAAAGGTAACTTGATTTACGTAACATTGCTGTTTTAGATATGTTACCCACTTCTGAAAAAAAAAAAAATCTAAGTGGTGCCACCATCACCATATATGGAGTTCTTGGGGAGGATTTTGACTTGATGTCGTCAGAATGAGAGGAGGAAGTCCATTCCAACTGGTATTTCAAAACCTCATTAGCCCAGTTTCATCTAATCCATCTAACCAGATCTCTCACATTCCCAACACCGCCCTCCCTGTATCCTCCTCCATTACCAGGCCCACACGGGTGCCCTTGCTCTGGTCCCTAACGAAAATGCCAAGTTGCCTCACGTTCCCCATCCAATGGCAGCCATGTTCTACAGCTAATGTCCTTGAACAATTATGAAATCTGCATCTCTCGGGGGCCCTGTTGCTTCCTCTTACAGGTCTTTCTTATAGTATATGGAAATTTTGGTGTACACTCTGTAGTCTGGTTCTTGTCAAATTAACTCTATAACCTTTTAAGACAGTTTCATGAATTTTTCTTCAAGACTAGAGAATTCCTTGAGAACATATGGATAATGTCACTTATTTTCAAATGAAAAAGTATTTCACAAGTATCTCAGTTAAAATATGTACCATATTAATTCTGGAAAGATAAGGAGTGTACAGGAAGGCATCATTTTAAAAAGAATTGGTCAGAAAAAGCAATGATCAGTAGGACAATGAGCTTGCCAAAAACAAAAAAACAAATCTTCTAAGAAGGGCAAATATATTCTAAAAAGCCAGAGTTAGAAAACCCTTAAAAAGGGTGTTCTGGAGAGCGAAATGCTAACCCCATGGCCACATGGCCTAAAAAGAATGAAAAAAGGCAACAAACCCTAGAAAGAAAGAAAAGTACATACAAAGTTAAATTACAAGGAAGTATTTTGAAATCACAGAAGAAACCACAGCTAGCTTAATACATCTATGCAGACATTTGGGATGTTTTTCTTTTTTTCTTCATCTGCATTTTAAAAAGCTGTTATTTAATGGAGTCTATAGAGTCATCGAAGAGTTCTTACTAACTCTGGTTAATAAGTAAGCTGAAAGCAAAAACAGGACAATATGATATAAGGCAATAGCTCTCGAGACAAAGGAATTAATAATAGTGAACTAATAAATAGAGATCCTTTGAGGAAATCCTAAAATTTCTGCAGAGACCTGGAAAACTAGTTTAAATCTCATTTTTTCTCTTATTAAAGAATGTAAGGGGAAAAAAAGAATATAAGGAAAAGGTCTGACACCAGCATTCATACATTTTATATTATTGTCACTTTGAAAGAAGGGTTATCACATCGAGGGAAAGCCAGCAATAATGGGAATTAAAAAGGACCCTTTCCTCCTGTGAGCAGGCCAGTTAGCATAAAACTCAAAGGAAAAGAAAAGAAGGAGTATATTTGCTGCTAACTCAGAACTTGACCTTACTCTGTACTAAAATATGTGCTTCTTTTTATCTGTGAAGACATTTTTGGCATCATCAGTTAAAGTGAGAATATTAAAAAAAGAACTACTTAGTACGTGGGAACAAGACTGTAGAGCAGCAACTAAAGTGGGCCCACGCTGTGAATCACCCACTTTAAAATATGTCCCTTAATAGCTACGCACGTTTTTGGACAGCATGTCCAAAATAAGGTGAAGAAGCTGGGAAGGTGCACTAGGCCGAGGAGGGAGGGAGGCAGCCCCTGGAGGTGGTTACTGCAGAGCTGCCGGGGAATGGAGGATAGCCCATCTAGGACTCCTGGGCGAATGGCAATTCACACACTTCTGTCCACCACATGTTCCCTTTTATTTCTCATGAACACTGGGTAAACCTACATACACACTTTACACATGTAGGACTCATTCATAACCTTCTAAAAAATGGTCAGAAAATGGGCAAAAAGCCAGCTGGCATTTGATTGGGTGAGGGGCAATGTGGCAATTTCTGGGAAAAAACACAACAGAGTAGAACACACGAGAACTGCCGTCACATGGACATGTCCTGAAACGGAATCATTCATATATCCCCTTACTTGAAATATAGAATTGAAATGATCAAGATCAGTTTCTGGAGGTGTCTCTCCCCTCCCGTCATGCCCCATTCGCCCCCCAGTCTATGACTTCTACCATTAGATAGTTCACAACACTGAAAAAGTGCTGTGTCTCTTTTCTCCAAGTAACAGAATGCTAGTTTTACCTTATCCCCTCTCACGCAAAATATTGTGTGTACAGGGCTGGGGGCGCAGGGAGGAAGACCCAGGAGACAAGTATTTACCGATGGACTTTGGCAGCAGGTTTTTGACAAATTCCGTGTGGTCCCCAACATGAAGAATGCTGTATACACTTTTGTTCATCAGCTCCTCTTGGTTATACCTTAGATATTGTGTCACGTTCTCTGAAACAAACACCACATTGCCTTCCAGGTTCACTACAAAGAAGAACCCATCAAGGGCCTAAGAGAAAGGAAGAAATTCTGTTACAAAGAACACAGCATAAAATCATGCGCAATTGTCAATGGCGTGACCCCTTTAAAGGAAACCCTTTATTCACAGTTGGATAGAAAAGCCATCTCTCTCACTCCTCCCTTAGCTCTCAGAAATAAACACACGCATTTTCTTTTGGAGAAACAAAGATAACCCCATCTCAGTAAGTGGGAGAGAACCTAGATCATAGCTTCTTGTCACAAGCTAAGCGATATACACTAGTTCGGTTAATTTATTACCAGGTAGCTATCGATCAAAAGCAAGTGTACAGGTACTTACTTCTCTGCATTTTTAAAATGAACCTGATACACTCTAGAGGGCCCAAAGCAACTTTTATGTTACTAGCCCCACACGGAGTAATTTTGTCCTGCAATGGGAAGATGGGGGCCAACGACAATTTGTTCTCACTTAAAGGATAAATGCCAAAACCAAAACAAAAAAGAAAAACAAATGAAAACCAGAAACATTTAAGACTTCCAAATGTACCAGGATTTACATGAAAAGTTTCACAGATGTCAAGGGATCTTCTGGGACACAGGGTAACCTTTCTGTTTAGTGTCTATGGAGAAGGGGTTGGGAGAGTATCATTACAGCAAGGTAGTTTTGTGGCCACCTCAGACTGTCCTAAGCCTGGGAAGGTGTATGAGGTCTTGTTTATAACACTGAGAACTGTGTCCTTTCACGTTACTTGTTTACCCGGTGGTTAATATGTAGGTTCCTCAATCATGGAGATTTGGAGCATGCTCCTGTAATGGGCTCATAAGCCTAATTTTCTTTTTCAGCTCTTGTCTAGATCAGGCAAGGAGGAGATGAAGGATCTTAGGATCATTTTACAAATAAGGATGAAAGAAATAGGCATATTTAGCATGCCTCCCACACATTGTTTGATTTTTTTTGTATTTACAACTCTGAAAAGCCTGCTTTCCCAAGTTACAGAGGGCACTTGAGACTCCTGGCAGTTATGTGGGGAGGCCTGGTGGCATAGTGGGCTGTGGGTTGAACAAGATCAGAGGTTTGAACCCATCAATGGAGAAAGATGAGACTGGCTACTCATGGTAAAGATTTAAAGTCTCAGAGACCCAAATGGGCAGTTCTACTCGGTCCTATAGGGTCCCTAGGAGTTGAATCGACTCAGATCTTACTGGTAGTGAGGGTGCTGGGATTTGACTCCAGATGTTTCTGAGCCCAAAGCTAATACTTTGGTTATTAGGAGCAGAGTGTTACACTCCAACGTACCCCCCCCGCAACCCCCGGCCCACACTCCATTTCCCAATCACATTCGTCTTGGTGATGACAAGTGTTGGGTGTTCAGTGAGGAGCTCCTATAGTTAGCTGTCTTTCCTCAGTTCCTTTCATCCTTGCAGGTTTAGGAATCAGGACGGGAAAAGGCTCAGTACTGGGACCAGGATGATATGGTCTAGCCAGTTTGTACCAGAGTTTCTCCCTGATAGGTAGCCACCTAGTGATGAGCATTACAATTATATATGTATATACCTATACTGTGATCCCTATGACCAAGGCATAAAGTATTGACATTCCTCTTAATTTGTTTTCCCCTGAAGCTCTTAACGGGCTTCAGCTTTGTGGGCTCTTTTTGAACATCTTCCATCTTTGATTCTTTTCTTATCACAAAACTAAGTACCCTCTCAAATTAGAAGTAACCGCAAGGCACCAGTGGATAGTTTTAAACACAAACGATAGCACCTCTTAGTTTACGTCATTCATAAGTATCCGGTGAGGTATCCTCACTGAGTATTCATTGAGTATTCTCAATGGTATAAACAACGTCCAGGACAAAGCAAATGATATGTAAATGGCATTCGGTAACACACTGGCATTCACCTTGAGAACCCTTCTTTGTTTTAGTGTTCAATGCATGCATATGTCCATGTGTATGGGGGAGGAATAATAAGGCAAGCCAGAGATAACGTACCTTTAAAACTCAATGCTTTAGAAACATATTCAATAGAGATTTTCATAATTATATTACCCATCGTTCCCTTGTGAAAGTACATGTTGTTTCCTATTGCTTTGTACAATGGTAAATAAATTGATTTTTGGTACAGTAAAATTCAAAATTGAAATGGTTTTATCTCTTAGCACTGTGTTTTTAAGGCTCTCTATGATATGCTCTGATGGCAAAAAGCTGACATTTGGGTTTGTTGCCTAGCGACCACTACGCTATGATGCAAGCATGAGTGTGCATCTATGCCTAGAAATAGCTCCAAAAGAACACATTTTCTCTGCTTAAATTATGACATGTAAACAGGAATAAAGATTGAGATTGAAATCCTAAGTCACTAGATTGGAGCATTACTGTTCTAATGCTCTGCCATGCAGGTATTTGCTCAGTGCACTGGATTCTCAAAAGGTATTTTGAAATGGCAAAAAGTGTTGACTTGATTTTGAGATAACAATTTGATTACTACAATGAATGAACTCACTCTTAAAGGGCTTGTGGCTACTCTAAGCATTTCATTTTAGAGGCCCCAAAAGTCTTCTCAGGAAGTTTCACCCCCCCCACCCCCCTACCTCCCAACCCCCTCGCCAGCACAACAGTGAAACAGATATATGAAAATTTTTTCAAATGCAACGATTTAGACTACCATAATTTTCAAATCAATTGTCTGCAATTTAAAAAACTCCCAAAAGAAGTCATCTTCTCTCATGTAATGTTGGAGTCCATCTAGTTACATTTTCATGGTTGGCTTCTAGGGGCCAGGCAGGAAAAGCGAAAAAAACTTCTACTACCTTTTTTTTATTCTAAAAAAAATCAGTGTATGTGTTTTGCTCTTTCCCTGAAAATTGTACCTGGATGTTTTCAAGTCAGCTATTCAAGAGAAGACAAGCCAGGGCAAACATAAAGGCATGCAAAGCCTTTTGGCCATCCAGCTCAGCCCAGGCCCTGCCACTTGCTGGCTCTGGGATAGACAGTGCATCAACCCGCTCCAAATTAAAAGGTGGATCTACACAGAACCACAGAGCCCTTCTTTATTTCCCAACTTCTTCTTGTAACTGGGGTGAAAGTGTTCAGAGCAAATTGGTTTCCCAGTGAAACAATGCATATACCGTTTGCTCTAGGGCACTGACCGCAAGCCCCACAATGTAGTAGCACTCTTCTCACTAAACCCTTGTGTTTCCCATTCGTTTCGATCTTTCCTGCCCTACTGTGCTTCACTGTTCTCTGTCTCCCTGGGGTTAGTGTTTACCTGGTGGGTCTATGTTAATTTGGTCAAGAGTTGAGTCACTGGAGTGAGTTCAGTTCCAGGTTTACAGGGTGCCTAAGGGTATTTCAAGGGTTCCACCAGACCCTATTAACCTAGTAAGCCTAGTCTATTTATTAGAAATGCACTTTCTTGCAGTTGGCAGCCAAACACATAACCACCACACCACCAGGGGTCCTTAGAAATGCACTTTCTAAAAGTAAAAATTAACTCCTACACTAACTAGAAAGAAGGGTGACAAGGTAGACAAACTACTGGTTGATAATTGTCTTAAAAATGGGAATTTCTTATATCTCTGTGGCTGTTATAATTGGCTAACCAAATTTCCGGCGACACCACTGTAAAGTGTCAGGCCACGCAGGGTGTGTCAATCTCCTACTACCAGGAGAGTATACTATCCCAACAACTCACATATATTTATGCCTCAGGGCTTCTCTCCTTCTTGCTATAGATCCACTGAATGTTTTGTTTTCACCCTTTCTCACTTTGAGTTTTAATTTTGGAACAGGTACAGCAAAGCACTAATGCTACACCTGTTAATAAAATAAGCAAATTGAACTCTTCAACTTCTATGCAGTAGTTTTGTCAAAAAGTTAAGGCCAATCATTAAGATACTTATCAAAGAAGGTCCTGCTTGGGGGGAGAGGAGAGAGGGAAAAAAGGAGCTGATATCAAGGGCTCGGTATAAAGTAAATGTCTAGAAAAGAACGATGGCAATGTATGTACAAATGTGTCTGATATAACTGATGTATGGATTGTAGTAAGAGTTGCAAGAGCCTCCAATAAAATGATCTTAAAAAAGTTTTTTTTAATGATCCTAAAAAAAAGTTCCTGCTGCCTATTATTTCAACTTTTGTCTCAATCAGATATATAAACTAGTTGAAGTAGCAAAAAAATCCTGTGATATGACTGAACTATTGGAATTATAGGTGTAAATTACTTGCCAATAAAGCAGTTGGGGAAAAAAACCAATGCATTCGGCCCTCCACTGTTAAGCAGAGTATACAGGAATCCACACTTTGAGGATGTACATAACATAAGAACCTGGGGAACATTTGAGACTCCCTTTGGATCAGCACAGAATTTTTTTTTCCTTAAAAAAATTTTTTTTGGGGGACATCACTGCCTTCTGGTGGGAGTGGGAGGCCCAGCTTTGCTCCTGGAGAACTGCTGCTGGATTTGAACCGCCATGCCAATAGGCTGCAGTCCTGTACACAACCACTACACCACCTGGGCTCAGCCCTCCTTTAAAATTTTTTAGTAATTTTATTGGGGGCTTTTACAGCTAACTTAACAATCCATATATCCAATGTGTCAAGCACATTTGTGCATATTCTGCCATCATCCTTTTCAAAAAATTCTGTTTCTATTTGAGCCTGTGGTATTAGCACATTTTTCCCCTCCCTCTCCCACAGCACAGCACTTAATAGCACTTGTAAAATGTGGCTTTCTAAAATGAATGTGCAACTGCCACGTAAAGCCTGTCAATTTATGTTATTTTTGTTTTTATTCTTTTTTTGGGGGGGCATCACTGCCCTCTGGTGGTTGTGGGAACTACCCAGTGCTGCTCCTGAGATCTGCCGCTGGATTTGAACCGCCACGCCCGCGGGCCGCAGTCCCGCACTCAACCACTTACTGCCACTGGGGCTCAGCCCCTCAATTTATATTATTTTTTTGGTCAATTTTTATTCTAGTGCAGTTTAGCTTAATCTATGTTGTTGTATGTATGTTGACACATACAAAACACATATTCATATAGACATCACACATTTTAAGCAGGAACTGGAAAAGGAGAGAAGCAGATAATAGATAAATGAGCTTTTAAAAAGCAAATGGACAAACTAGTTGTCATTACATTGATCTTGATGCCAGTTCAAGCCAATCCCAAGTGTGTCCGAGTAAAACTGCCCCGTTTTCCATGGCTTTCATCTTTAAGAAGTAGACTGCCTGGCCTTTCTTCTGAGGAACCCCCCGGGCAGAGCACCAACTTTTTTGTTTAGTTAGCCCAGTGATGAACTGTTTGGGCCACCCAGCGACTCCATATAGATGAATGGATGGATAAAAAGACAGACAGCTAGACAGACATAGAAAACATGCCACTAAAATATTAGTGAGATCAAGGGGTCGAGTACTTCAACCTAAAGACTGAATTTTCAGTGTGGGTTATCTTAAACTTTCATCCACCTCACAATTAGTATTGAGGATGTGAATGATCAACAACATTAAAAAACACAGAACCAGACGAGGGGACGCTACCTCCAGCATCATAGGCCCCAGGGCATCCTTGTCGATGACACTCTGCCCCGTCGATGACACGTCTGACTTCTGCACTTCGTCCAGGTTGGCAGCTGCTGCTTTCTCTGCAATAGGCACAAAGTGTGAATTCAAGGGCAGTGTCATTTCAAGGGCAGAAGATAGTTTTACTACAGTGATTTTCAAAAATATCTAGTGGGATCAGGTGTGGCTATAAAAATTTAGAGCATATCCCTGCTACCAATGAATGGAGAAGGAGAGAGTAGAATTCGAGAGCTGTTGGAAGCAGGATATTAACTTTTCACTTGAAGAAACTAGGGCTTGAATTCCCTTTCAGGCATCTGATAGGCTGAAGTTAGGGGTTTCATATTCGTTTCTTACTCAAACCCAGCCCAACGTGGTTCAGTTGGAATGGCCTTATAGAGAGCACCCTGGCCAGAGAACTGCCCCCACCGGGCCTCTGAGGATGTGACTCTTTGCACAAGCAGACTGCCACATCTTTCTCTCTGAGTGGTTGGTAGGTTTGTTTTAAAGCACCAACCCTTGGATTAGCAGCAGAGGGCTTAACCATGTACTACCCGGGCTCCTTGCTATGTAACATGCACCATCAGTTTCTGTTCAATAGATTCCCCCCAACAGGTTAACAGAGGCCTGCTGCTCAGAACCTGGTAGATTGCACAGACACCCGCAATCACACACTTCTAAAGGAGAACTAGAAAAGAATCCTGACAGGTCACACCCACACGTGCATGGCCCTCTTCCACCTGTCCCACTTCTATTCTACTCATACACTTATTTGTTGACTTGTTTCTACTGCTGGCTTGCTTTACGATTTAAGGCTGGGAGAAGTGGAGCCCTACCAGGCACCCAGGCAACTGTAGTGCTGCTGCTCTTCTATCTAGCACAGAGGGGAGTAATATGTGCTGCGGGATCGGACGTGTGCAAGGCAGCTTACAGGCCCACAAGGCTGGGGGAGAGGTCTCATCGTAGGATGAGATGATTTTGTGAAAAAGCTTGCAGTAGAAACAGGTCCGTATTTATCATTGTATGTGTACATGTAAGCTAGGTGTTTCAAGACAACCAAAGTGAGGTTGGTGGGAGAGGGATTTTAAAGCATAAGTAACAAATACAAAACAACAACTTGCTAGGAAACAACAGGAACACAGTGTGGCAATTATTTGTACCTGAATAAATTATGTCCTTGTTTACACTGCATGCTATCAATGTAATTAAAGCAACAACAATGATACCAAAAAGCTACATCCATTTTGTACTTGGGATCAATCTGCTTTGATGATCCTCATATGTGTATATTTATTTTTCTTTTATTGATTGGAAAAATATTTTGAAAATCTGCAAAGGCTTATTTGTAGCTAAAAGAGAACCTATAAAATAATTATGGATTAGGCAATTTCCATACATACTGCCCAAGTGCTTTGCAAATAAAATTGATAAGGCATTGTATCTGCTTCAGTAACTTCTATGTTCCTGATTCACCTCCTTAGAGCTAATTCATTGTGACAAACAGTGGTGTGACTTGGTAAATGTCAGAGCTTAGTATCCTAAGTCAAGCTATTTGTTATTGAGCTTAAACATCACAACAATGGTGAGAACGAAGCAAGACAGGCCAGTGCTCTGTCCACTTGAATATGACGCTGAAAGTATGAGGAACTACAGTGAAAGTAGATACACTGGACTTCATAAAAAATTCATGGAAGGCTATGAATTCCTGCAACTAGCTCTCAGATACTCTTTAAACCTTAAACCAAAAAATATTCCTTGAAGTCTTCTTAAAACCAATGAAGAGCTGGGCTGAAGGAGTTAAAAAAAAAAGCCTGCCTTGAGCATGTGCTCTTTTTATGACCAATCTATATGGGTGGGATCAAACTGACAGCAGCAACTCTAAAGGTTAGACAGGAGGCCCAGGAAGCAGTCCGTTTATGTTAGAAAAGAGGCTCAAAAAGGAGGGTGAGAGTGGTCACGCTCCTCAGAGAATGTCTCAGTGCCGCAGAGTTGCTCCTGTAGAAACAATAGAACTGGTAGATGTTTTGCTGTGTATATTATTAATAATAACTATGCAAGTAGAGAAAAAAATAGAACTTATAGAAAAAGCAAATTTTCTCCCCAGATGTAGTTTGTCGACAAAGTTCTTTATATATATATACATATATATACATATATATATATTACAGAGAGAGAGAGAGAGAGAGAGAGAGAGAGAGAAAGAGACAGAGACTTTATCAACAATGAGACAACCGACATCTTGGGAGAAAATGTTGGAGACACATATTGGACAGTAGTTTCATGTTCAGAATATATAAAGAACTCTTACATCATAAAAGGAGGAGGCTAAAGAGAAAAAAGAGGGAACAGGAAGAAGAAAAAGAGTCCTTTGAGAAATACTGTTATGGGAACCAGACATATATTGGGATCCTGACACAGCATTTCAATAATGAGCATGCTATTTTCATGTGCAAGATATAAATAAGCTTAAGTTCATAGATATATTTATACTTCTGTAAGCACTGCATTACTATACTAAAACACACTATTAAATATTTTAAAATCAGGCAGTCTTCTCAGCATCTACAGATTATATTTACTGTTCTATATTTTGCATCCATTAACCATCAAAATACAGTTACAAAAATACCCTTCAGTAAGTTCAACAGTAGAAAGCTTGTCCCAGAATTCCATGTGAACAAAACCTTATGAAATCTCATTATGATAGACAGAACTCTTAAATCAATGAGAGAGTGAGAGAGAGAGAGAGAGAGAGAGAGAGAGAGAGAGAGAGAGGAGATAAAATATAATTTTCAGAGCCTAGGAAAAGATTTTCTCCTCCATGCATTAACTTTATTATTTCTTCTTGCTACATTTTAATCATTAATGCATTCTTTTTAGATAAAGGCTAACATGTAAGAGAGTAACAGGAAAATGATAATAATGTTGTGCCTTCTCTTCTTCACCTCACAAAAGATTTTTTTAAATAAAAAAATAGCTATGATCTTTTAATAACAGCTTCACAAATGCAAAACCTTGACTCAAAAGCCTGCCCAAGGATGCCTCTCTTATCTAGTCTCTGATGGTCCCTTTCCCACGGGGTGACTGCTGGGGGGAGCAATCCCTTCTGGTTCCCTCCTCCATTTGCCTGCAACCCAGAAATCCAATACCAATTAATTAGATTTCTAGTTTCAAAGTAAAGGACAAAGCCCCATCTCACCAGGGACCATGTTAAGATGAGTCATACCACAAGCTGGGGGAAAATCATTAATATTATATTCCATATGCTTTTTTTCCTATAAATAATTATTATTCATGTTTTCTTTTGGAACAAAAGGAAAGGTGACTACAGAAGCATTTGAGCTCTATAAGTGACTAAAAATACAGTGGCAAGCAGATATATATTTAAACAGCTGAATTAAATTGCTCTCCATCGTTAGCATCTCCAGGCATATACATGAAAGTAAAATTCCACTTTTCGGGTGAGAATAGCAATACATCTGAAACTGTGATCCAAGCGGAAGATAAAGTACATAACAAAAAAAAAAAGTACATAACGAGTTTTTTTTCCCTAACTAATGAAAAGATTGGTTTTAAGAAGAGCCTTTACATGTTCTTCTGAAGCCCCACTTACTGATTTGTACTAACTTCTTAAACCTCATAATATTAGTTAGTCTTGTCGAGTTGTTTATTAGATAACTGAACTGGGAACATAAACTCACCAGGTTTTCCAAAAAACATTACTAGGAGAGAGGTCTGTCTCTTTGAAGAGATGATAGTCATGGCTCAGGGGACAGCCACATAATAGTTTTGACTCTGCCAGCAGCAGCGGCAACCACCACTGATTACTTAGAAACCCAAATTGTTTAATTTCTGCCTATTACAGGGGCAGAGCAGTACTGCCATTACTGTGGAAGTTAGTACATTTTCACACACACCACCCTTATTTTTATTTTTGACCTGAACCAGCTGTAGCAAACTTGTAGCAATTAGTGGCTCTTTTAAAAGTTAAAATTCAAACAAGTAGCAGTTAGTCTTTGCAAAACTGTGCCAACTTAAAATTCATAGCATATCTAACACAGAAGAGATTGAATTTTAAAAGTACTGGTACAAGTCATAGAAAATACCATTAAACAAAAATATCAATTATGTGAAGCTATATTGTGTCTTGACGTATCCTTCATTAGGTGGTACCTGTACCTCTCTAACCTACCCCCAAAGAATTCTGCACTCCTGTTTACAGCATGTTTTGGTATCCTCCAACGGATGACAACAATATTGTTTTTTTAAGTGTTCTTTGAATTTCCAGAACAAAAAGAAGGCTGAAAGGGCAAGATCCAGGCTGTGAGGTGGTTGGGGGTAAGGTTTCCCATAACAGTCCGAGCTACTCTCCAGGAATGAGCAGGTTTGTTATCTTGTGGGCGCAGGCGCACTTTTCCCGGACCTGTTGTCAGCATCCGGTTTTTGACTTTCTGAAACCATCCTAAACTGCCCCCATGATTGAGAAAATTTATCAAGATCATGCCTTTGGGATTCTCTCTGCCCCCTCCCCCACTCCCCCGTAGTTACAACCTGCTGAGCTGACTTCTCTGCCTTGAATTCAATTTTGACGTCTAGTTCCTAATCGTCCTTAAAATGCTTGTTCCATCCAAAAACTACTGTTTATTGGGAACTTGCTGTAAAGCTTCAATTATTTGGGAAGATATCTAGTTGAGTTTTGTTAAAAATTTGATGATCAGAGTATTTTTCTTTTTTTCTTTCTTTCTTTCAATGGAACTCTAATGAGGCTAAGATAAGTGTAATTGTCTGCAGCCGCCCACTGATCACAACGACATGTTTAAACATGTTTTGTTTGGAATAAACTGGTGCATGTATGAAGTGGACCCCTGGTAGCAATACTTTAAAAATTATCCTTGTATACACAAATTTTTATCATGGTCCATGTGGAGATAACCCTGAGAAGTTAAACAACTAAGATTTTAATTTTCATGTTTTGTTAAGTATGAGGATAGTGGTTTTTACTGAAACTCTATTATTCAAAGTAGTAGAATCTTTAAATAAAATCCAATACTTTCCATTGGTTCTATAATTAATTCCACTGCTTCAAAATGAATATAATCACTCACCCAGAAATCTATCAACTTTTCAGCAGACTTGATGTCACACACAAATCTAATCACTTCCACAACAAATTGTAAGGCTCAAATGGGAATACTGCCACGACCCCTATCTTTTCTGGCATGGAGGAGCTAGATGATCTCAGGTGAAGTGACTGTCACACCTTGCAGCGGTGAGACTCATGCAAAGCAAAGAAGTCGTTGCAACAATGACCGGCAGTTTCTGTCCAACTACTATAGATGAAATATTACAGGGAAAGTTATGCAGCATCTCAAAGGTTCTAGAAGGTAAAACGAGAGAATTGTGCATCTGTACCCAACTAAAATGAGAAAAGCTGCCATATGGCTCTGTGAAGCCAGCAGCACATTCTTATTCATTAGGAAGCATTCTGCTAACATAAAAACACAAGGCCCTTCCTGTGCTCTCCAAATGTGTTTATCTTTTCAACATTCATGCACTATATATCATCAAGCTGCTGAGATCTCCTGCCGTGCATTTTTAAAACGCGCAGCTGCACTTTCTTTAGCAGTGGGAGGGACCTAAACCCCGAGTCACCGCCCCTCTCCTTCGAACATTGAGCCTTCTTGTTAACAGATCATGGTTCCCCCTTGAGGGTGAAGATGCAGCGAAATTAACCAACCTCACTGCCATCCCCACCCAGAGGCCTGAGCTCCCTCACGCTCTGCTTAAGAAAGCCAGGCTTGGTTTCCCTTTCACCATTGTCCAGGCACGAGCACGGCGTTTATGCCACACGCTTGAGATACACGGGCTCTACTTTTAAAATTAATTAACTACACTTACCAGGGCAGAAGATGACAATCAGAATAGACTGGCTAGAAGTGCTTTTGTGCCTGAGCTTTCTATCACTGAATTAATTGTCACCCCTTATCTGCTTTTACTTAGTGCCTCATTTCCTATATGACCTATAAATACTAAATTTGTAAGTGCACAGCAGGGAGTATTTCACAGTAAGCCATGTGAGCATGCAAAAATTTGTCTAAAATCTCTTCTTTCATGTAACCTAAATTTCCTATGCTTCACAGTTCAAGCCCTAAATGAGCTTTGATTTAAAGACTGATCACCGAAAGGGGCGGGATAGGAGGTCATCAGGCATATGGTAAACCATGTTGATGCGACACAAACCTGTGATTAAGCCCATGGAAACGTGGCTCCGGAAGTACTTGGTGACAGCCAGCCTCAAGGGCGACTAGTGCATACTATTAAATTTACATCAGCACCCAGTCAGTCACCCAGGGCCCACGGTGAGCCTCCACTTGTGTTTCCTACAAACCGTGGGGTGAGTGATGGCCGGGGAGAGTAAGGCAGAACAAAATGTGCACACTGCCTTTTTACAGCAGAGCTAATTCTAATTCTTTCGGCTCAACCAACTAGTTACTAAAGAAGAAACTAAAGAATCGCCGTCTCTTGAGAAGGCTACAAGGTGAGATTGAAAGAGGATATTTAAGGACGGTCTCTGGAAAAAAAAAAAAGCTTTATTTCTTTCAAATACAATGTATGTTATCACATAAGGCCAACAAAATTAGACGAACAGGAGTGCTTAACAATCAGCTTTTCTGTTTAACAGCTATTCTGACAAGTGGCTTAAAACATGGAAATTAATTCTCAAAGAGATTTTGTTTGAAGTAGGGTATTCTATTTCCCAAGGGCGGTTTATTGGCATGGCATAGCAAACTTCATCTCGACATAACCTCAACCTTACACCCCTTGCAAGAGTTAACAAAACCCCAAACCCACTAGCACCAATTGGATTCCAACTAAGTATGCGCTTTGTCAATCTTTACAGGCTCGGGCAACTCATCTTTCTCTGACGAAAGTGATCGGTTCGTACCCCGTGCTTCCCTGACAGTGCTGCCAGCCTCCCACCCCAATGCAGCACGCTGGTTAAGATTGCAAGCATTTTCTCTGATCATACCCTGCTGGCTCTGCTCTTAGAAAGCACCAAAACTCTTCCCGCAAAGCTCACAACAATCCAGTCTGGTCCCTTCCTCTGTGTTCCCAGTAGTGCCTTGTTCGTAACTCCACAACACTCCACTCATTATGTATGGTTTGAAGCTATGTTTTTATATCTGTCTCTCTCACTGCATTTTGGCTCCTGGCTACAAGTCATGCCCTTTGATTTACTGGCTGGCACCCAGTGGATGCTCAATAAGGTCTGCGCTAATACTGAACAATTTCACAGCTGGGGCTGAAAGTAAACACAATCTAGCCAGGGTCTAGAAATCACAACTGTCCTTCAGATGAGGTCTCCTGGAGGAACCCTAAGCAGAGCCTAGGTTAGCGTTGGACTGCTAACCACAAGGTCTGTAGTGTGAAACCACCAGCTGCTCTGTGGGAAAACGATGGCACTTTTCTACTCCTGTAAATAGTTTTGGAAATCCACAGGGGCAGTCCTACTCTGCCTTACAGAGTCACTATGCCTTATGGCAGTGAATTTGGTTATTTTGTTTTTGTACTGTCAAGGGTTAAGATTTAAGGTTGCAAGGAAGAGTAAAAGAGGTCAGATGATGCACTAAAAATATCAGGGTAATTTCTATGAGGTCAAGCCAATAGGAAGAGCATATTGGGGAAGAAAAGTTATTGATAATCTTTCTATACCTGAAAGATGAAGGCGTGGGGTGGGTCCAGTTTTTTTTTTCTTTGGCATCACTGCCCTCAGGTGGTGGGAGTAGGAGGCCCAGCCTTTGCTCCTGTGGAGCCATTGCTGGAATTGAACCTCCATCCCAGTGGGCTGCAGTCCCGCGCACAACCACTACGCCACCGGGGCTCAGCCTCCAGTTTTTATTAGTCCAGATTATTTTGGAAGAAGTCAAAACTTGCTTCATTAAGTTTTTTAAAGGTAGTTTGGGCATAATGGGTTTTTTTTTCCTTTTCTTTTAAAAACCATACCTTAAAGTTTCCACAACAATTAAGAAAGCAAACCCACCCAAGAGAAGTTCAGAGCATCTCATTTGCTGGGATCTAGTACATACCAGAGTGCCTTTCCAGGTTTCTTATGAGCTGGGAAAAGCTCAGGACTACAAGGACAGTTATTGAATGAGCCAGGATAGCCATCTAGTAAGTGGGAGGATCAAAATTCCTGGAAAGGCTGGCAAGGTTCCTGTCTTATTCAAATCTTTCTACCTGGTGACCAGAATCACCACGTCAGAAATCCAGTAGCAGGGCAGAAAAGGGGCCGTGGGGAGGAAAGAAAACAAGGCAGGCCAGTTGGCTACTCTCGATTCCTCATTACTCCGCCTTTCTCCCCTGTCTTTAGCCCTCTCTCTTCAGAGTGCTCATCACTCCCAGGCCTCCACTTTACCCCAAGGAGATTTGCATAGGGGTGCTTCAAAGGGGCAAAGGTTTTATAAATCCACAAAGGAACTGAAAGGGTTGAGAATGCTTCTTCCCCTGGTCTTCATGTATAGCCTTTTCCTGTGGCTTCTGATGCACAGGATTGCTTGTACTCCTATCTCCCAGCTGCTGGGACCGCCATCTTGCTCTCTGATACAGCCATTCCACCCGCTTGCTTTTCTACTCTTTTCCTCCCTCCTTCCTTTTCTGTCCAGTCTCTCTACAGCCATCCTACAGAGAGTACTACACCTAGCTGCGTAGACACTTCCACCTTTCCCCAACAGTCATGCTGGCAGTTGTACTGGGAGGTTAAAGGTCCCTGGTTTCAGTTTGCCTACCATCTCTTCCCAGCGCTCTCACAATTCTAGCCTTTGCTGGAACAGCCAGGAAGACCTCATGAACATGGTTTTTAAGGAGCAGGTGTTCCCAATTTAAAGCATCTATCACAGGAACCTGGAATCATCCAATTTAGAGACCTAAAACATAAAATTATGCTCATCTAAATAAGAGATAGCAAAGCACTGATGACAATGCTAGAACTGTGCTTAAATATATGTAGCACTACGACTCCGGCCTACAGAAGTGGCAAGGAGAAATGGACCCGAGGGGTGGGCAACTTAACCAAGGATTAACCTAGGATCAAAGTAACTGGAAGTCATGGGAACAAAGGACGTGACTGCAAGGCTAGTGTGGAGTGCCTGACAACAAAGGGAACCCTGCCTGTGACAGAGCCTGGAGTGCATTAGGGGGAGCTACTCCTTAGCTCACAGGAGTGGGTAACAGGATTCACAGAATAGGGGGTTCCACATAAAGAGGATAAATTACAAATCCATCCAAGTCAATACTGTAAGTGAAAATCTCTAGTAGCTAAGAATGGGGTTCAGTCTAGATCAAGGTTTCCCAAAATGGGCAATACTTCCTCTCAGGGGGTGCTGGAACGATCCTTGGGGCTGCACAAGCAGATGCCTATTCTTTATCCTGGATTATAAGCTACATGGAAAAGTTTTTAATGGCCGGGGGGTGGGGGTACCATGTAATTTTATTTTTATTTCTGAAGAGGGGCAGGCCAAATAAGTTTGGAAACCTAAGGTCTAGATCAGTGATTCTCAACCTTCCTAATGTTGTGACCCTTTAATACAATCTTCATGTTGTGGTCACCCATAAAATTATTTTCATTGCTTCATAACTGTAATTTTGCTACTGTTATGAATCAGGTGACCCCTGTGGAAGGGTCATTCAATCCCCAAAGGGGTCGCGATGCACAGGTTGAGAAGTGCTGGTCCACATTAACCTGAAAGGCTAATTAATAGGTAAAAACTGGGTAATTCCTGGGTGAACATTTAGGAAGAAAGTAGCCATAAGAGAGTAGGGTCTAGTCTAAAGTGACCAGATTTAAGTGGGACACCATTGACTGGGAGCAGGGGGAGGTTGTTCATTAAAAATTTGGTCTATATGGAACAACAAAAATTTTCATAGAACAAAAATAGTATTGCAATGTATTTATTTTACTTTTAAAGCGCCGCAGGACTTTGTTAAATTGTTAAAAAGCGGGACATCTGGTCACTTTAGTCTCAAACACATTACTAAATTAACAATTACTTTAAATATTATTTACTATTGCTTGTGACTCAGTGGTTTCTATTACTGGCTGTTTTGTTAATCCCTCTCTGAGGCTTAGGTAGCCTCATGTTCACATGAACAACTTAAAGTTATAGCTAAACAAAAACAAAAATAGACACATCCAAATAACAAACCTATTTTTAAAATAATGCTCATGCCAGATTTAAATGCATGTATATTTTAAACAAAGTCTCATTATCTGTGAGAGAAATTCAGAGAAAGAAACTCAAGTTTATTATCCACGTCTCAGTTGTGAGCTCTTTATGATCCTGAGGCCAAGAGAAGTCACACTGTGAGAAGGTCTATGTTCTTCAAAACAGAACCTTTGTGGGACAATCTGTACAACACACTATTATGTCATAAAGAAACAAAAGCGTAATCAATTTTATTCAAGTTTTTCAAAGTTTTTTATTTAATTTCCAATTAAATACATGTAAAATTTTACACATAAAAATGTGATTCTCTTTCCTGATCTGAAACTAGTACTGATCTTTATGAATTGAAGCACTAGCAAAGAAATGCACGATCAGTGCTGTTCACACAGAGTAAGACACTAAAAGGGACAAAGGCTTTATGAATTATTTATTTTCTGCCTGAGGTCACCAGGTCTCTTATGAAAGAGCATAACATGCAGATGGCATATTAAACTGTTTACAACTTGCTTGCTGAGAAGGAAGAGGATCTGAACACTTACTGATAAGGTCAACTGGGCCAATTAAAGAACATCATGAGCAACAAAGAAAAGACTTAAGTCGCCCCAGTTTTCATTTTATTTGGGATCCATCAACAACACTCGGAAGCAGCTGTCAAGAAATCAAATGAACCACTGCACTGGGCCAATCTGCTGCAAAGGGATTCTTTAAAGTGTTCAAGAGCACCTGTCCTGAGTCACAATGCTTTCCACCGCTTCATGAACCTGGGAAAGCTGGACAACAGATAAGGAAGACCACAGGAGAATCTGAATTATGGCACCAATCGAGAATATTAAAAGGACTGTGTACTGAAACGAATACAAATTGGTCTGAGAAGAAGTGCAGCCAGAATATGAGGCTAGGACGGTGAGATTTTGTCTCTGCTACTTTGGCCATGCTGTTCGGAGAGCTGCTGGGAAAGGGGACCACGTTTGGGTCGGTGAAAACAAAGGAGATCCTCAACGAAGAATGGGCAGAAAGGCAACAACCAGGGAAGAGGAGGAGGGTGGTGCAGGATCAGGCCATGTTTTTGTTCAGAGTCTATGAGTCTGAACCGACTTATGGCACCAAACAATAATGACAGGCATGTGAAGCGCAGCACGGGGCTGTCACGGCACTCTTAGGGCCTCTCCGTCTTTGTGTTGGGTGCTGATGTTCTTCATGGCGTTTCCTGGAGAGGAGGAGAGCCTGGTACCATGAAGGGTCTGATGTGTGTAGATTGCCCACATGCAGATACAACAGACTATTTTAAAGCCCTGTTTGCCTGTGTGACAAATGGAACGCTGATTCCTCATGGAAGATTGTCAACACTTGTACTCAAAAATAGTCTGATTGTGGAGAAGGAGACCACGGTATGTACAGCCAGAGAAGTGAAAAGGCTGGGAAGCATTTGAGAAATAAGCCAAAGCAGATCTGATCTTCATTTGTTAATAAAATATGATATCTCTGTAGTGGGACCCCAGTATTCTGGGTGCAAAAAAAAATCTCTTGAAAAGAATTTTTGTTAATAGTTACTGCAGTTGACAATGACAATAGGAAAAAATTTAAATAAATCTTTGAAGAGACCCTTTAAGTGCCCTATTTTTTTTGTACCATAAGACACACTCAGTTTTCAGAGCTAGAAAACAAGAAAAAAAATATTCTGAACCAAATAGTTACAGTATACTAAAATGTTCTGGGGTACCACACCTTCAGACCATTAAGATGCAGCCTTGCCCTCCGCACCCCCTTTAGGGGGGAAAAAGTGCATTTTAGGGTCCGAAAAATACAGTATGTATGGTATAAATTCTCTCCAATTAAAAAAGGAGTGGCAATGAGTCATGAAACAACCTACCACAACTATTTAAAGCAGCAGGCAATTAAATAGCAATCAAGGGTCAAGTTCCTTCAGAAATGGGCATGTCTCAGTCACGCAGCAGGAGAGGCAGTGCCTCAGAAACACGCACTGGTATGTTTTCCAGCCCAGTTCACGAGATGGCCACCACGCGCCTGCTGATACCGGAGGCAAAATGAACAAAGGGCAACACTACCAAAATTCCCAAATTAGGTTTCGGATGACCTTATCTAGAATTCACTCCTCTCTTTTCTGTTTGACTGGCCCTATAATTCTCCAGAAAATGTTTTAAATCGAGAGAAATAACTTAGTAATTTCTGGGGCTTTCCGTGCTATATATTATCAAACATGAAGACTGGTTAAGCAATCAAACCAGTTTGCCAAAAACAAACCAAGCCTAAAACCTGGAAAAATCATCGCAGTTTAAAAAGCTTGAAAAAGGGGCTGAGCCCTGGTGGCGTAGTGGTTGTGTGCAGGACTGCGGCCCACTGGGACGGAGGTTCAATTCCAGCAGTGGGCTGGGGCCTCCTACTCCCACCACCTGAGAGCAGTGATGCCCAGAAAAAAATAAAATAAAAAGCTTGAAAAAAAAAATCCCTGATTCTCTTTTCCAATAAAGGTAGGTAGGACATCAACATTCAACATAAAGGCATACAGTGAGAGCACCATGACAAGCTGATATTACATCGATAAGCTCTCATGAGGTCAATGACAATGGTTATACAGGGTCAGGGGCCAGATCACAATTTACCACCTGATTACAAATATCACAAAGACTTAATCGTCACCAAGTGAGTTCTGCTCTACATATTTAGTCATATTTGTTTCACAAACTTATCCATCACTGTGCAACCATTCAAAATATGGAAAAATGGACTCTTCTTACTTTGAATTCTAATTCTACTACTTAAGCTTACAAACGCTAGTTGATTTAGTATTATGCTGACATCCTTGCAAAAAGTTCTACCCAATGACATTTTGATACAGCAAGTTTATCTACAACACAGATGGACAGGTTTCCGTTCCAGAAACCTGCCTTAGAAATCCTGCCTGCCAGGTGCTGGCTCCTAGGCAAGTGAGACAGAGCTATTGAAGATGACCGACTTGACAACTGTCCAAGAACCACGATAGTATAAAATGGCTTTCCCTCTGCAAACTTAAAAGGCTTCGGCTAGAGCAGAGGATTTCAACCTGTGGGACGCGACCCCTTTGGGGTGTGTGTCTGTGTGTGTGTGATGACCCTTGCACAGGGGTTGCCTGATTCACAACAGCAGAAAAATGAGAGCTATGAAGTAGCAACGAAAATAACTTTATGGTTGGGAGATCACCACAACAGCACTAAAGGCTCGGGCATTCGGAAGGCTGAGAACCACTGGGCTAGAGGAAGGAGCTGTGCTCATGCCATACGAATATGGTTGCTTTATAAAGGCACTGAGTACTGGCACAGACTTACTTTTGCAGAATACATTATTGTTTTTTATTCCATCAATGAACAGTGGGACTTCCTTGAGACTAGAATAGGGGTAGTTGTCAGCTTTGTATTGATAGGGAAAATAGCTGGCTGCAATATAGGGTTGCATGAGCGCAAGTTGGTACATGACCCCAATCTTTCCAAGCTTATCATAATGCCAAAAGGCTGTGCTGAGTCAGCAAAGCAATCTAGAATCACTTGCAAAATGCCCTGTCTTACAGGGATGTTATGAAGCTTAATAAGATCATTCATGTGAAGCATTTTGAGTTCCATGGAAGAAGAACGCTTATAATATTCTTCTGCATTTATAATTATCAGTGGCCTTATGAAGAAGACTCTATTAAGCCTAATCATAAATTACAAGTTAAAAGACTTCAAATAATCTAACACAATTAATTGCATAACAAAGAAAAAGCTGAATCACCCATGTTTTTAAAAAATGGAATGGACTCCTATGACCAAGTAAAATGAAAACAAGTAATAGCACAAGGTATGTTTCTATTGAAAGAAAATAAAATCCTTTGGTGATAAGATGGAAACTGCAAGAGACTTAGAAGAAGAGCATACTTTATTAATCTTGAGGCATTGCTACAAATGAATTAAATTTAGCAATACTTTGATTTTTTTTTTAATGGAAGTTCTCAATCAGTCAGTATGAATAGTAAGAACATTTCTTATTTGTGGTGACACTGAAAACACGTTTTAACTTTCATTGGAGGGCTGAGCCCTGGTGGCGTCAGTGGTTGAGTGCGGGACTGCGGACCGCGGGCTTGGCAGTTCAAATTCAGTGGCAGCTCTCAGGAGTGGCACTGGGTAGCGCCCAGGACCACCTGAGGCAGTGATGCCCACCCCCCCCAAAACTTTCACTGGAATGAAATTTTTGTCCTTATCAAGTAAATGTGTTTCTTCCTTAAACATTAAAACAATACCCTCTTACCCTCATTTTTTTGGGGGGGAGGGGGCTAATAGCATTTGTCTTCAAGGTGAGATATACTCATTTCTTGACTCTTTGGATTCTTGGCTAAGTGTAAAATTATTCACTGAAGTTCATTTGAATCTGGGTGTCTTTAACAGAGAAGGCCAAGATGAGGTGGCACCTCCGGTGCTGGCTGCCACTGCCTTTATGAGTGGAGACTTGGATCTTCATGGCTCCTAGAGTGTCATTTGCCCAGGAATTCTTCCAAGAGTGTCAAATGCTCCCTTGGTCAACAATACCATTTACCACGTTATAGGAAAAGCATTTGAATTACCTGGATCTCCATAGTATCCCCTCAAGATTGTCACAACAGACATGATATCTTTCATTTCTGCAACTGCACCTCCCACCACAAATGAATTCATTAAAGGCAGACATTTAATAGAGTCCTCCAAAGGTCTAGGTGTGTCGTATGGGATCAACTCCAAACACATACAAAAGACAAAACAAAAGTTCCTAATTTCTAACCTTTTCTATGAGGGGGTACCCTCGGCCCTAGGAATTGCCCCTCAAAACTATGTATTTCCATTTAAAAGAAAAACAGCCTATCACCTTCAAAGTATTCTCTATTACACTTGATTTATATTTGTCGAACTTGATCTATATTTGCTGTCCTTTCATTCCCTCTTCTTTCAAGAAAACAAAAAGAAGCTGCCCGGAGTGAGGTCAGGTGAGTCAGGTGTGTGGGGCAAGAGAAGGTGCACTTAGATGACCGTTTGAGCAGGTGCATTGTTGTGGTGGCAAAACCAGCCCTCCACCTGCCACAAGTCAGGACTTTTTTGGTCACACACTGCTACACAATCTTTTCAGAATCTCTGGATAGAATGTTTGATTAGCAGTCTGACTTTGTGGAACAAATTTCAAATGCACTATCCCCCTCACATTAAAAAACAAAAACAAATGAGCATGTTTGATTTTACTTGATGGGTTTTTGAAAGATGAAGTGATGATGGTGTCTCCCACTGGCTTGATTGATGCACCATGTCTCATCACCTTGGAAAAAAAATGCCTGCGTGGTTTCGGACCTGTTCTTTCAAAGCACGGCATGTTCCCACTCGATGCTCCTTTTCTCGGTAGAACCTGAGGCACAAATTTCAGTGACCCTTCTCACTGCCAATCTTTCCTGAGAGACAGAAGTAACTCTGCGGCAATGGCGAAGTGACGGCTTGATTTAAATGATCAATCGTGCAGCTAGTAAGGCAAGGTGTATCAACACAGTATACCAAGTGGGCTCAATGGAATATCTTTCCAAAGTTTGGGGAATTTATGTAAGGAAATAAAAATTTCAAATGGAAAACTTAGAGGAATTTTAAAGTCTTTGTTTAGAAGAAAACAGCTTGTTTAGAGAGTTGAGTTTAGGAAACTGCATTGATCTGGATGCTACATGGTAAGAGTCTAATTATTCAACATCTACACTAAGAATGTTTTCATCTGAGATGGAATACAGCAAAAGCTGATGAGTTAACTCAAAATAAACTTCCATCAACACACTAGGAATGATGCATACCCCTCAAATATTAATAGGGCCTAATTCTCTCAAAAGATTTTTGAAAAATAAAAATGTGGTGGTAAATGATCTTTTTACATTAGCCTCTCAGGATAAATCCAATTGCCAAAAAATTAAGCTTACAGTATTCATAAATTCAGGTTGAAGACATATTTTCCACTAATAAATGTTTTTCCCAATTTTCAGAGTTAAGTCTAGTAGAGGGCTTAAGAGGGGAGAAACACACACACACACACACACACACACACACAATTATTTAACTACAAAAATACAATTGGAGAGGCTCTATTCATGTTTCTCATTCTAAGTAAAGTGGGAGTCACTGAATCAGAAATCTTAACACACTGGTGCCTATGCCTTTCTTTTCATTCGTTCTAATATGGAATTCAGGAGTTCAGTTTTTAAAACCCCAAATCCATCAGGGGAGGACTTAATATCGTACCGAAGAGCTTCTAAAATAGATGAGGGGTCTTCAAAATGAGTCTAGGGGAATGGAATGAAAATAACTTTTTGAAAACCTCAAGTATGTGGGAGAGACGCAATATAGGAAGGAAAATCAAAGAAAGTCGTGAAGAAATATTCAGAGTGATTTCATTCTAAAAGAGCCTGGAGGTGGGTGAGTTCTCACAGTCAAGGATTTCTCTGGGGAAGATACTCGGGTAAGGAAGGAAGAGACGAATCAAGTGGGAGCAGGGTGTGGAGGGACCCAAGGAAGAAATTGGTAGGTACATGTCTGCAGCAACAGAATCAGCATTTAGCATTGAAGACCTTTCTAAATCCTCACATCTTCCTCACTCAAGATGAACACCATCCTTCAGCCCCACTCCTAAAGATCAACTCAGAAAAGAAATCAGATGTGCTTTTTTATTTTAGTATGAAAATAGCTGTGTTGTGTCCTATAGGGCAAGAATGGGCAGTGAGTATGTTCTTAGACTTCTGAGTGATTATTCTTATGCAGGAGGACATGGAAGATAAAATTGATAATTGTTATGAAACCATTAAATTTGGGACCAAAAACGCAAATGCCAACTGCTTGGTCAAATAATGTAGTTTCAACTTCATTGCTGAGGCAATTTCAATGTATTGGACTGAGGTCAGTTAATGAAAAGACAGAAAAGATTCTTGTCCATCCCTGCAGAGATGACTTCTCAAGTATAACCCAGCACACCCAATTAGAATATCATTTGGCAAAAGACACTCTTAGAAGATCAGATTTGAGTTTTCCTCTAAACTATACTCTCATGTGATACTATCTAAGGCAGGAGTTTTCCATCTGTGGGTTGCGACCCCTTTGGGCAGCGAAAGACTTTTTCATAGGGGTCGCTGGATAACAGTAACAAAATTACATTATGAAGCAACAATGAAAATAATTTTATGGTCCCAGAACACGAGGAACTGTATTACAGGGTCAGGGTCGCAGCATTAGGAACGTTGAGAATCACTGATCTAAGAAGAGGAAAAAAGGAAGAGAAAGAAGGGAGACAAATGAGGAAGAGGAGGAGAAAGAGCGGATAAGAGACAAATGTGGGTTATACTTCTTTATGGAAATGAGGAAAAACAACAAGCATCTTCCTTGGGCTTAAAAGAGAGAAATTTAGGGATTTCTAAAGACCAAAGTTGGGAATAAGGGAAAAGATTAAAAACAGACTTCACTTATATTTCACAGAATACTTGGAACAATTTTTATTATGTTTTTATAACTTCTTGAAAACTTATAATATTTCCTTTGTTATTTTAACTTCATCATGTCTAAGTAATAATCCTTGGACAGCCCCAAAGAGTTGAACATTTGCTTCAGATACAAGAAGTACACATAAAAGCCTGAACTAAGTTCTGCAGTAAACCAGCAAAGAAAATTCCTAGTATATGTAGAAGAAGTGGTAAAAGAGAGATGTGGAACGACTGTCTGTCAAGCAGGGATATTACGCTGAAAAAGGTCAAGTTGTCCCTAAAACACTGAAGATTTACTCTGCCAGTTGTAGCTCACAGTATGTCGTGACTTCTTTCCTGGGCCACCCCACTATAAGTATATATGCTTGTATACTCCTTCCTGGGCCACCCCACCACCTATGGAGGCTGCAAGGGGAGAGAGATGTCCTCCATGCTCTAGACTGCTTCAGAAATCCAGAATTGGCTGAGCAGGACTGTGGCCCAAATACAGCAGCAGCTCTCCAGGAGCAAGGCTGAGCTTCCTACTCCCACCAGGGCAGTGATGCCACCAAAAAAAAAAAGAAAGAAAAGAAAGAAATCCAGAATAGATCCTCCCAGGAAAAATCTATGGATGTGGTGACCAAGCTGTCATTTACTCTGTAATAAAGACCAAGTCAGTAGTTCCCACTTTTGGGGGCATGGAGAATCTTTAAAATAATGTTCATGAAGACTAATAATGCATTTATACTTGAAATAAAACATGACATAGAAAAGTTACAGTAAATTCAGTAA
The DNA here is from genome assembly GCA_004026705.1 of Nesogale talazaci. Classification (NCBI taxonomy): domain Eukaryota; kingdom Metazoa; phylum Chordata; class Mammalia; order Afrosoricida; family Tenrecidae; genus Nesogale; species Nesogale talazaci. Next base: position 45,469 of record PVJH01009925.1, read on the forward strand.
TGTTTCTAAATGAATTTTGAGTTTGTCAACAACATCATTTCTATATATTAGAAACACAGCTGTATGCATCCCATTTAGTAAGAACTACTCTAGTTAGCAGCACTATTCATTACAATAGGCTTTTAAGGAATGGGTCCAGAAATTTCATTACCAAAAATAGCACTGTTTTGGTGGAAAATATCCTCAGTTCCAAACAATTCCCTTACAAATAATTCTTACAGGAAAAATGATTTTAAGGTGGAAGATTCTGTGTCTTCCTCCTAAGAAAGCAAAGCAGTGGGGAAAGCTCCTGAACTCAATATTAGAAGAGATATGTTTCCTAGACATGATCAAAAGCACAAAACATTTAACTTCTTTTTATCTCCGGCACTTTCAGTGGTCTAACAATATTTCGAATAAAATGTACCGTATGCTACTTTATCTAATCTGACATAAAATAAAAAAATGAAAACCCAAATTCATTGTCATAGCATGGATTCAGCAGCCTGGAGAGAGCAGAACTGCATCATTCTGTTTCCAAGAGTGGGATCTTTCCTGAAGCCAAGTCTTTTCTCCCCCAGAGCAGTTGATGGGACTGAGCGCCAAACCTTGCCGTTAGCAGGGAGGTGTTTACCAGGGTTCCTACTCTGACTTTGGGAAGTCAAAGGCACAGCTATCAAGTTGTTTCCAACTCAAAGTGACCCGATAGGACAGAGAAGAACTACCTAAGTGACTTTCCAGACTGAATCTTTATGGGAGTAGAAAGCCTCTTCTTTCTCTGGTGGAGCAGCTAGTGGTTTCCAACAGCTGACCTTGAAGTTAGCAGCCCAATGCATGACATATTAAGCTACTTCTTTTTTTATTTTTATTTATTTATTTATTTTTAGGCATCACTGCCCTGGTGGTGGGAGTAGGAGGCCCAGCCTTTGCTCCTGGGAGCCGGAATCGAACCTCCATCCCAGTGGGCCGCAGTCCCGCGCACAACCACTACGCCACCGGGGCTCAGCCGATATTAAGCTACTTCTATCGGGAGAGAAAGGCTGATCAGGTGAGCATAACTTAACAATGAGGAGGATAAATCATGTAAGTATACAATGGGCTTGCATTCTTTCTTTCCCTTTCCCCTCATCAACATAACACAATAAATACATTTCAAATCTCATAAAGCAGCAGTGCATATGCTTGCTGAAGGAGAGAATTACACAAGGAAACACCCCTGAAATGGAAGCACTACAGATCCCCCAAACAGGCTGGGATGCTGGGCTGACCCCACCTGCTGTTAACTGGAAGTGAGGAGTTTATGGGAAGCAGCACCCACCGCAAGAATTATTCATTTCATCTTTCTTTCACAAGATCCTGTGCATTTCCAAAACGGACTGGCCCAAAAGACCTCTGACTCGATCAGAGGCGACCAAGATTCGAATACCCCAAAAGCAGAATCCAAATCCAGTTTAAACAGATTTTGTCTCCTGGATAAAGCAATTTATTTTTCCACAAGACCATAATAAATTGGAAATTTCTTTTGTTAAGCATGATGGAGATAAAAAAAAAAAAACCCAAAACACTGGTAATAGGAACTACCGCTTGGGCTGAGCCCCGGTGGCGTAGTGGTTGTGCGCGGGACTGCGGTCCACTGGGACAGAGGTTCAATTCCAGCAGTGGGGCTGGGCCTCCTACTCCCACCACCGGAGAGCAGTGATGCCCCAAAACAAAACAAAACAAAACAAAAGATCCTAGGAACTACCACTTAAAACCCATTTGGGAATGTAAATATCTTAATTTGAATCTTTAACCCCCAGCAGATCCATTTTTCCAGGTGGAAGTTCGCTATTTTACAGACGTTAGTGAAGGCATACTCCACAGACAGTAAAGTCCTTTTGTGTGAAGCCTGCCCTTCAGATTCCATTCCTTCCCTTTTGCACCATAATGAGATGGATATGGGGATGGTCATAGCAATTGTCTGCAAGGCCCGCTTGCCCTCAATTTATTCTCTAAAACAGTAGAGAAGGCTTTCTTACCAAGGCCAGAACTGCTGTTTATCGAGAGATTACACACACAAATAAGATGGACAGATAAAATGATGAGACAACAGAACATTCACTCTGACAGAAAATACTTCATCTGCACACATCACGGACAAAATGAATGTTCTAAAACAGGCTTGGTCTCCAATTTTCTGGCTCAAATACCAAGAAGCATTTTTTGGCCTAGACAGCAACTTTGTATTTCCTTGGGATCTTTTTTTTTTTTCCCTTATAGGACAGGCTGAGCTGCAAGTGTACATCTTCTTCTGATTCAGGGATCTATAAAAAGTGTTCTTCCTATTAATTAAATACCAGTATCTCAATATGTTTTAAATACCATCATGTTCACCCAATTGACTCCTAACAAGAATGTTCATGTGATAGCCCTAGAATAAAGACCTAGAACACATGTTTTTTTCTTTCCTTCCTAGCTCCCATTTCACTGGCAGCTAGGTAGAAAACCCAACTTGAATTCTAGCTTTACTGTTTACCAGCTATGTGATTTTGGGCAAATCATCTAAGCCCTAGATTCATCTACTGTAAATTGGAGATAATTGAGTCACATAGGGTGTTGTGTATATGAAGTCAGGTAATATATAGAAATAGCAGTGCCAGCACCAATGAAATAGGACACGTGTGTGAGCTCTCCTTTTTCCTGTGGTGGGAGACGCCTTTTGTTTTTGACCTTGAGTGTACTCCAGGCCTTGATATATAAAGACCAACTTAGATTAACATTAACCTAATGTTAATATAACTGCAGAGAGGGAGTTCTCTTTAAAGACACAAGTTTATAACCGTATGCACACAATCATTTCAGAAAGCAAAAATTCTCTTTAAAAATCTAAAAAACATTGGCTGAGCTCTGGTGCTTGAGTGCGAGACTGTGGTCCGCAGGCTTCGTGGTTCAAATCCAGCGGTGGCTCTCAGGAGTAGCACTGGGTAGCGCCCACAACCACCAGAGGCAGTGATGCCCACAAAACAAACAATCGAAACAAAACAAAACAAAACTCTAAAAAATATAAAACTTACATATGAATTCTTATTTAGAATGACAAAAGAAATAACAGACAAATACTAGAGCTTTTAAAGAAGACTCAAGCTTCTTTCTTTGCAGATTTGTGTAGATAATTATCTGAAATGCTTACACATCAATCCATCACTGTGGAAAGGTAGCTTCCTTCTAGCACACTCTAAAATTCCGAGCATTCTCGGAACTCTGCAAGGGAGAGTCCATGAAGTTTAAGCTTCGTTAGCTTTGTGAAGAATCTGCTTCTGAAAGTATATAGTGGGGATTATCAACTCATTTCCTTTTTTTTTTTTTTTTTTTTGTCGCTCAATTGGCTGGCTCTTGGCTTGTAATATTATTTTTAATGTTCCATACTTTATCTTTGCAACCAGATTTCTAAGCCAGAGTTCCTGATATTTATAGGTCCCTAAAGTATACATAGTCACAGGGAAATTTCAACTGTGCAGGCCCGGTGGCTCAGAATCTCAGCCCTCTGTCTACAGAGCCTTTGTAGCTTTCCTCCCAGTGGTTGTTCCAACACATCCTTTTCCATGGAAAAGGAGTCAACTGTGACTTGTCAAGTAGTAGGACCAGGATTATAACTGTCACTGTACTCTAGGGCTCCATCCACTTTATGTTCCTTTGAAAATCACAGAAAACAGGAAGCTCAGTATGTTCCCAATTCAGAAGGTTTTCCAGTCTATCGGAGATTCTTTTTCCTTGGTCAATAACACCAGAGCATTTGAAGAGAAAGGATAATCTTTTCATCTTTTGATATTAAGAGATACCTACAAAAAGACCTGAAAGGAGCCCCAGTGGCAATAGGTTACCTGTTAGTCTACGAATTGCAAGACCAGCAGCTCAGAGCACCAGTTGCTCCATTGGAGAATGATGAAGCTTTGCGGGAAAGAGGTGCAGTTTCAGAAACCCACAGGGACAAGTTCTACTGTGTCCGGTAGGGTTCTACTGTTAATTTCTGAAATAAGAAAATATGGATATACTTTTGGAACTGACTGGAGGGCAGTGACTGAGTGAGTTAGAGAAAGGTGTTACTGAGAGATACTCATTAGAATTCAAAGAAAGCACATTAGAAATGCATAGAGATGTTGAACACAGGAACCAAGTTGGAGACAGTTACAACCAAGAGGCGCTGCTTGCTCCTCTTCCTTGTTAGAAATTTTACCGAAGATTTAAGGTGCATAATGAAAGCACATCTATCTAGTTCTATATCATCAAAACCTTCACTGTAACATGTATTAAAACGATCCAATAATGACAATGTAGTGACTACTGGAAATCTTTATTTTGGTTTTCAGTGTGCTGCTTTTGGAGTTTCTCTGTAGAACAACATTTTGTCTCATAATAAACAAAAGAAAAGTTGGCAACATTCCCAGAGGAAGGTAATAGAATACAGTAAGAAAACCACGGGCTTCAGATTCACCAACAGACTAAGGTTTGAATTCTGGTTCTGAAAACTGACCTGCTTTCAGAGCCCCAGTTTCATTTTTCCACCTGCATCTTAATTCTTTTATCTATGATATATAGGCAGTGCTACCAACCCTGGAGGAGCCGTGTAGGCACAGGTAATGCAGACACACAGTGCAGAGCGCAGTAGCTGCTAAGAAGGTTCTTCAGACTCATTTTAAATTTGTTTTGACTTTTATTATTTTCTACTTTCTTTTGAATTGAGGTGCTTCTCTATTTTATTTTGCTGTTATTTTTCAGTGTGCACATGTGTATGCATTTATTTATGTGAAACCCAGAATAGGAAATCTATAAAGACAGTAACTGGATTAATAGTATCTTAAGTTTATTGTTGGGGGAGGAAACGGGGAGCTAATAATGAGCACAAGAATGAAGAAAATTTTCTAAATTTTGTCGTGTTAAGGACTCCACAACTTTAAAAAATATATTTAAACCACTGAGTTGGATGGTATATTAATTCAGTGTTAAGAAAACTTATTTTTTGAAAAGGGAGGTAAGATGAGAAACAGCTTCCATGTTTCTAAAGAGGAAACTGTTAATTTCTGAAATAAGAAAATATGGATATACTTATATGATAACCTTTTAATATTGCTTCAGAAAAAATTAATTAAATAGTCTCACATTTAGGACATGTGGATTTGTAGTGCTAGTCTTTATTTAAATATTACCCTAGAATGGGCTCCAATCTATTAAAAAAATTCCCATCTCCTTTGGTTAACTAGTTACTTTATATGTGCATGGAAAAAAGATGAGGCTTCCTCTACGTGTAAGGAGTTACAGTCCAGAAGGGGGCAGGGAGCACTGAGAGGGACTGTGCTTTTATAACTTATCTTGGAGGTGACTTAACCATGGGAGAGGGAACATTCTTAAAAAGTTGATGCGGGAGTGATTTTACAATTTTCCTTTATATGAGTAAATGATTAAACTAGCCAATTATACAACATGTAAAAGGTATAATGAAACTGTATATATATATATATATATATATATATATATATATATATATATATATATATAAAAAGAGGTTACAGTCCCAGCAGCTCACAGGGGCAGTTCTAGCCCATCCCATAGGGTCATCCTAAGTGGGACTTCACTGGATAATAACAGGTTTGGTTTGGATTGGATATATGTATATGAGACGCTTCCTACTTACGACATCTCTGGGTTACAAGCATCACACGACGATCCTCACTGCATGTGGAACACAGCATCTTCCGGGGGAATGTGATGGGAAAGTGCATGCAGTGGACATGGAAAAAATTGCGGAGCCCGTCCAATTCTCCACGGTCAGAGTAAAATTTCTGATTATTTATGTATTCATAAACTGAAGCTTATATGTGCGGTTCCCAACCCTGAATATAAAGATCAGATAAGGCAGTAATAATGAAAACTAAAAACAAAACTAAGCTATGAAGCATTTGCCTACATCAGAATCAATACAACGTGGGGTTGTTGAAATAAATCCTATTATAAGTGGAGACTATCTGTATTGATTTCTTCCTTTTATTAGAAAGAATAAAGTAAGTTCAAACATCAGTTTTATTATTTCTTAAAGATGAGCTGAGCCACTTTAGGCCATCCTCTAGGGTGGGTACCTAAATCAGGAAGAAGAATTTACATATCCTAAGTTAATTCTGACTCATAGCGACATTGTAGACAACATAGAACTGTCCCTGCGGTATTTTGAGGTCACTAAAGAGAAGTAGTAATACTTCAGGATTTCTTCTCCTTGGTTGGCCAGGTAGCTGTCTTCCATCTGTCTTGACATAGGTTAAGAATGCTTCTAGTGTTGCAGCTGCTTGCGGAAACATCCCAAAGGTTACTCTGTCAATTTCTGAAGCCTTGTTTTCTGCCAGTGATTTCGGTGCAGCTGGGCATCTTCACACAATGCCATCAGTTACTGGTCACCCGCTCCTCCCTGCTTGCCCATCAATTCTTACAGGCATATTGACTCTACTCCTTTCATCTTCTTTTGATATTTCCAGCATATCCAATATCGCCTCCACGGAATTCTTCAATACTGTCATCATTGTGGACTTGCGTTTTTTCTTCAGTAGCTTTCAGCTTAAGAAATGCCAAGGTGTCCTTTCCTTTTGGTTTCTAACTCTGTCTTTTTGCACATTTCACTGCTAAGTTTTACCTTTCCTTCTTGAGATTCTTTTGGAAATTTTCTGTGCATTTTTTTCTTTTCTTTTTACCTCACTTCTTCTATTGGCTTTTGCTACTCTATGTTCAAGGCAAGTTTCAGAGTCTCTTCTAATATCTACTTTGGTCTTTTCCTTTTTTTTCTTTTTTTTGGGCATCACTGCTCTCGGTGGTGGGAGTAGGAGGCCCAGCCCCACTGCTGGAATTGAACCTCCGTCCCAGTGGGCTGCAGTCCCGCGCACAACCACTACGCCACCAGGGCTCAGCCTTTTTTCTTTTTTTCAATTACCTTTTTTTCTTTCTTAAGGTCCTCGATGCCATTCCATAGCTTTTCTGTCATTAATGTCCAAGGAGTCAAATGTATCCTTGAAATGGTCTCTTAATCCAGGTGGATTTTGGCTTTCGCGGGCTTGTATGAATTTTCTTCACTTTCAACTTGAACTTGCATATATGAGGAATTAATGGTGCATGCTCCAGTTGGCTCCTGGTCTTGTTTGACTGATATATTGAGCTTCTTCATATCTTTCTCCAGATATAGCAAATCTGATTGCTACATATCCCTCCTGAAAGCTCCGTGTGTATAGTAACTACTCATGGTGTTGAAAGTTATCTGCCATGAATAAGGTGTTGGTCTTGAAAAATTCTATCATGTTTCATGTCTGTCACCAAGGCCATATTTCCCAACTATTGATCCTTCTTTATTTTCTATCCTTCTATATTCTAATCACTACTAATTATCAGTGTATGTTAACTACATGCCTGATCAACTTCAGACTGTACAAGCTATTATCTTTAGTATTAGTGGTTGGTATGCACCTTCAACTGGTCTTCTGTCAATATAACACTGACATGAATGATCTTGAAATAATCTTCTTGATAATGCATGTGACATCATCCTTCTTCAATATTTCATTACCAGTACAGTAGATCCTATCCAATTCAAAATGGCCAACATCAGACCATTTCAGCTCACTAACGTCATCAAGAGGTGGTGCAGTGCGTTGAATCTTTGGCTGCTAACCATGGGATCAGCAGAGCAAACCGCTGGTAGCTCCATGGGAGAAAGCTGAGGTGGTAGGTTCCCACAGAGATTTTACACCCTATTCTTTCCTAAGAGGTCAAGTTGAGTTGGAGTCAACTGATTAGCGGTAGGTTTTTAATGCCAAGAATAGGTATTCTTGAAGTGTTACCATTTAATTTTTGACAACTTCCCATTTCCCTAGATTCATATTTTGTACATTCCACATTCTAATTATTAATAGATACATATAATGGTTTCTTCTCATTTTGGGTAGCACCATTTCAGCTAATAATCTCTTAAGAGCTTTATTCCATCCATATCACTACCATCTAAAGCAGGGGTCCTCAAACTCTTTAAACAGACTATTGGAAGGCTGGGCTATAGTTTAAAAAAACAACAACTGTGAACAAATTCACTCTGGACCTTGGATGAGTCGACTGCTAAGCAGGACAGCAGCAGCAGCAGCAGCAGCAAAAACATCTGGCGGGCCGTATAAATGTCCAAATGTCCTCGGTGGGCCACATGTGGCCCACAGGCCATAGTTTGAGGATCCCTCATCTAAAGTTTTTCTTCCCTACTTATATTTTGAGTTCCTTCCAATTTGAGGGATTCATCTTCTAGAATGTTATCAAGACACTGCTCTGCCACTATTTATATGGTTTTCAATGGCCAATGGTTAGGCAGAGTCTTTAATAAGTTAGCATATTAACTAAAATGGAAAATTCTGTGTTTTGTCACATTCTTAGGAAATCTTGAACTAGGTCTGATTTAAGAGCTGACATTTTGGTAACATAATCCTAGGGGAAAGCTGGGCTAACAATTAAAATCTCACAGTCCAAAGCTGCAGAAGATCAAGTTTTAGTGGACTTTGTTCTAACAACAAAGCAAAACCCATGTCTATATTTCTCATCAAGAAAGCTGAGATGAAAAATCCATTAACTGTTTTCCTAGAGTTATGACTTTACAAACCCAGTAGGGGGTGGGGTTTGTGTGGAAATTGGCAAAGATTTCTAACTCTAACCCTTATCCTTCTCACCAAAGATAAACAATCTAGCAATTAGTGAAAAGTGAACATTTTCTGATTATAAATGGATTAAAGCATGTCAGAATTTAAAAAAATACAGTAAAAGACGAATTAGGAAGAGACAAAGTGAATGCTTCTATTTGTCCATCCCAAAATCATACATAAAAAGGTCAGGTATGATTGGATCAGCGGTGAATATCCCACTCCATACTTGTTCCGTAAAACTCCATATTTTAAAGGAAGATATATGCAAACAATTATACTATAGTAATACATATAACCTGAGGATGAAGTAGAAGAGTACTAATTAACTCAGGGGTGGGAAGGCTGAAAGAGTGCTTCATGAAAGATGTAATTGTTGCTGTTAAGCTAAGGTTTTCAGTGGTGAGTCACAATTGTCCAGGAAGGTAGGAAAGAATATTTACAGAAAGAGAAAACAGCTTGATATATCTAAGAAAACATATTTTCAGTGAGAGCATATTGTAAGATATGCTGAGGTGAAAAAGTAGGGCATAAAGCATCTCTTTCTCTGCCAGTGAGAGGAAGAGCAAAGATACAAATAAAAGGCTCTATCATGCTTTAGACCATGGCAGACAGGAAGAGGGGTAGAAAGGCCTTCTCCCCATTGCGGAGAACGCATCCAAAGGCACCCTAAGATCACGATAATATTCCCAGATAGGAAATTTAATTATCAACAGAATCAGGCTGAAAATATTCTGGAATTTAGTTCAACGCTTTCCAAAGTGGGTGATACCACCTGTTGAAGGGCACTGGAATGATGGGGCGTGGGTGCTGCAAAAACAGTTGTTTACACTTTATCCTGGATTATGGGATATATTTCAAAAGTTTTTAATTGCTGGGGGAGGGGCTGAGTAATTTTTCTTTTCAGAAAAGGAGGTAGGAGCTCAAATAAATTTGGGAAGCTATGGATTAGATTCTGAAATCTGAAACACATCAAGAATAATTACAACTAGAATCAAACCCACTATCTTCTAGAACTACCGTATAGGATTGAGCAGAACTACTCCTTAGGATTTCCAAGACTGGAGTCTTTACAGAAGCAGGCCCCGTCACCTTTCTCCCAACAAGCAGACGGTGGGTTTGAACCACAGACCTTGAAACCAGCAGTTCAATGCACACCCCACAGTGCCACCAGGCTCCACCACAAGAACAGAAGGGAGGGTTTAATGACACCAGAGCCCATACTTGCTCATTAGAGGGACTCTGCCGGAAAAACTAGGCACAGGAACAGTATCCTTTATCCCGCTTGTTAGTTTGTTCAACAAATACTGCTAAGTCTTATTGCCAAGGTTTTATTCCAACAAAAAAAAATTCTATATTGTACATGTCACTAGCCTATCCCAGACCCTGACAAACAAGTCAGTAAGATCTCCTTGCTGTCTTCAATGGACACACTATCTACCAGGTGTATCGGGGGTGGGGGTGGGGAGGGGAGGGTTGCAGTATTAGAAAATTACAAAGGACTTCAGTGAATAGAGTGCTAGAGGCACACTACAAAAACGTCAAGTCTGACGAGGTGGGAGGGAGTTTTGATCATAGAGAAAGCTTTGGTGGTGGTGTGGTCAGGTACGACCCATGCGATCGGCAGTTTGAAACCATTGGCAGCTCCTCTAGGCTTTCTACTTCGTAAACTGTCACAGGCTCAGAAATCCAAGGGGGTGCGGGCGGGGGTGGTCAATGAGAGTGCCTGGTAGTTTTGAACTATTGATCTTGAGGTTAACAGCCCAGAGCATAACTACTGTACCATCAGACTTCCTTATCAAGAACACCAGGGGACTTCAAAAAGTCCATGTAAAAATTCCATTGTTCCACGAACTTTTGGAAGTTCCTGTGTATACTGATGAATGTGCAACATCAAATGGAAAGAAGACTGGGTTTCTTCTCATAGATGTATGCACCATCTGTTGTCAGATCTATAAGGGCAAGCTAGGGCCATCTTATTTGAGGAAATTAGGGCAAAAGAAAGTGCCAAGATTCTTAGCTTCTCTATCAGCTCTCTTTATGACAAGACTCTTGACACTGGCACTCAGGTAACTATGGGCAAGCAGGAATCGGATGAGTTCCAGTAGAAGCAACAGCGCTGGGGTGGTGATGTGTGTAAATGTGGGGTTCAGGTATACTTGATATATTGTCGATCTCTATTTTTGAGTGAATAGTTTTGATAATTTCTGTTCCTTTAATAAATTTATGGCTGAAAATGAAGCCAGGCTTAAACCACAGAGAAAAACACCAGAAAATTATGTTTCCTTATTAATATTGTATCTTTAGAAGACAGCTTACGTTTATTGGATGATGCCACTAAGTACAGATATCAGAAACAATGGTATGAAATAAAATTCGGATTAAGGGGCTAGGGACACTTGTACATAGCTGATAGACTTATCTGATTTTAGTAAAACCACGATTTTAATGAGAAACTATATTGATTAATCCTGATTACTGTATGCTGCCAACTGGGTTTGGGGCTTGCACCTATTTGTTTTTACACCGTGTACTCCGTCTTCCCACATTTATATTTTCAAAACTGACTTTGTCCATTTAATTATCATTGGCACCTTTGAAAGAAGCTAAGAGCAAAGCTGGCAATTGAAATTGAAGCTATATATAGCAGCTTGTTTGCATTGCGAGTTAGAATATATTCATTATCCTTCTCTTATTTGCCCTACAAATAATCAAGTAGTTTCTGCTATATATATTCTGCTATATATATTGACCAGCAATCAGGTGATCAATATTAGAGTATCCAGAAGAGACCCTGAGTTAGGTAGTCTATTCTTCCCAGTGATGACCTTGCCATCACTCTGAGGTTTCATCACATGGTCCACACGTAGTAATTCACATCTCTCTCACTACTAGACGTGATCACACATCAGAGCCATTTTTCTTACTTTGCTTGGTGACAGCTGTAGTTGTACCTAGGCTTTGGCTCTAAATAAATAATCGTATCACAACTACATATATACTGGAGTATAAGCTGACCTATCAGCCAAGACACTTAATTTTTTTTTTTTTGGTTTTTGAGCATCACTGCCCTCTGGTGGTGGGAGCAGGAGGCCCATCCTTTGCTCCTGTGGAGCTGGAATTGAACCTCCATCCCAGTGGGCTGCAGTCCCGCGCACAACCACTACGCTACCGGGGCTCAGCCCTAAGGCACTTAATTTTACTACCAAAGTTGCATAAAAATTGTGCTGGAAAACTCAGATTATACTTGAGTATATACAGTACCTCATGTATCTAACTAGGAGACTGAGAGGGTGGGGGGGGGAAGTATAAGGAAAGAAAAGCATAATTTTCATAAGCTCTTAATTTTTCCTTGTATGTACTAGGTAGGTTTACTTCTGTTATTCTTTCCTTAAATTTTAAAATAATTCTTAATTGGCTTGCCTACATTGACGGATATCTCCTTCCTGCTCTTCTAAACAGTGTAATGAAAAATTGCTTTAAACCAGTTGTTTTGTTTTTTGAAAAGGAATACATCATGATTCTGGTATGGATTTTACTGGCATAAAGAATGCATAGCACACAATTTAAGAATGATAATAAAGCATATATCATTCAGTTTTGCAATTTCATATACCCAACTGATTCTCACAGAATGCTCCCTCTAAGGTTCCCCACACACTCCTGTTTCATACCCAACCTATGGTTACAACTGGGGAGGGGGGAAGAAGTTATTTCCCACATGAATGTTGACAGAAATTTTCATTGATATTAATGAAAATGACAACGTGAAACAAGATGTATACAACTCTTTTACCCAATTAAACAACATATTCAGAATAATGGAAGGATATGAAACTTCCTTAGGACTTTTGCTTTTGCTACTTACACTAAAACCAAGCCTTCTGCATTGAGTCCATTCTGACTCCTCTAGACGGCATCTTTATGGGGACAGATAGTCTCATCTCTTTGCAGAGAAGCAGCTGCTGAGTTTGAATTAATGACCCTCTGCCATCACCCCACGACCTACCTACCTCACTGTCTACTATCTACATGTGCTTTTTTTTTTTTAACGTTTTTTCCATCATTGGGATAAATCAACAAGTAAGTCAAGCCCTCATGTGTCTTGCTTACCCACTTCTGTGGCATGAATCCTCCCCCCAGGGAGAACGTCAGTTTTCCCATTGGATACCACTGAGCAAGGGTGAGAGATGTGCAGTGGGCACCTGGACATAGCACTCTGCGCGCCCCCAGCCCCAGTCTCTACAGCGCATACACTGACAAAACACAGAAATTAGACTTTCCTTCCCTGTTTTTAAATATAATTTGTTTCACTATAAGTCTATATAACGTCTAGTAATGATTACATAACAGTTGATCTACAAATTCCTATAAAAGTAACACTTGGCCTCATGAGCTGACAGGAGTTGCCTCTAATATTTAGAGAAATTCACACTCACATAAAATACTGACATTACACATAAAAATTACATTACTAGAATAATAACAGTGACAAGCCCGTATAATCTGTACCTATCATTGATTTCCCCTGATATTCTAACTTGTGCCAACATGGATTTTCTAAAAAGATACTTTCAAATTCTAGTAACAAGTCACCAATAAAGATTTAAGAAAATTACATGGCTAGTTTGAAACCACTCATTTATTAAATGATAGCACACCCTCTATTCAAATACATGACTAAAGTGGCTTTGAATGAAGTTTTGAAGGTTTCTAAATAATATAAGCTTTCAGTGGCTATTTTAAAACAAAATATAAAGTATAGATAAGAGCTGGAAACACAGAGAATCCAAGACAGTTAACTCCCTCAGGACCAATAACGAGAGCAGAAGCATCAGGAGAGTACAGGTAAGGTGGGGGGAGAAAAAGGGAACTGAGCACACTGATCTGCACATCTCCCCCCAGCCCAGGGGACTGGACAGCAGAAAAGCGGGTGAAGGGAGACAGTGGTCAGTGTAAGATGTGAAAAAAATACATAAATTAACAATGGCTCACAAGGAAGTGAGTGTGGGAGAGGAGAGGAAATGAGCTGATACCAAGGGCTCAAGTAGAAAGAAAATGTTTTGAAAACGATGATGACAAAATATGTTCAAATGTGCTCGACACAATGGATGGATGGATGGGCTGTGGTAAGAGCTGTAAGAGACCCCAATGAAATTATATAAAAAAAAAAAGGTGCAGCCATTTTTAGGGAAATGGAGAAGGTACTACTTTAAGCTTAGATCACAGCAAGTGTTTTTGTCACTTTGTACTTCAACTTTATTTTTACAAACTAGATCAGAAATCTATTTACAAAATAGGAATGGAAACTGCCATGTATTTTTTTAAGGAAATTTTAATTTATGCTTCCAGTTAAAGAGAATGACATCCATGGAGAGAGTAGTCAAAAATTAAAACCTCTGTATTTCTCTTACTACTTACTCTTCCACAAAAGAAACGAAATTAGCCTTTGTAATAGTAAAACAAACACTTATCAATGAAATAAAGTCCTCTCTCTCTCTCTTTCTCTCCTGCTTTCTCTCTCTCTCAAACCTATCATGTTGCTCTCAGACCTTTGAAGGATGTCAGCTGGCCAGGTGTGCATGGAGGTGCAGAGTTCCCTGTCACCCTCCTCGACCTCCACCAAAAAACCAAAAACTTTTAAAAACATTCTTTAACCTACAGAAGATATGGTTAACTATCCCTTCCTCTTTATTCCACTTTCTATCTCAAAGAAATCACTGTCAGAAGATCTTAGACTATGCCCAGGTGGGGTGGGGATATTGTCTTTCCTTTTTTTCTTAATACGAAGAAGAAAATTATATCTACTGAACATTTTACATAGCTGGGTGTACCTACATAACTCACTAATGTCTTCATGCGATGCAAGTCACAAGAGCCTAGGTGTTAACACTGCCCCTCCCCCAAAAAAAGGAAACAGTCTTAGAGAAAGAAAATTTAAAAGAAAAATCATTTTCTCAAGGTCAGAAAGTGTTCAAATGACAGAATTTTAATGATCCTAGAAACCAGGATTCTATATTTATTTTGAATTGTATACAAACAATATTCTTCAAATATTAAGAGTAATAGATAAGAGACTATATTTGACTTTTGCTTCCCTTTTTAAAATATGTTGCTCTCCAAATTTGTAGGAATATTGTTTTAAGAACAAAAAGTGACTGGGTGTTTATTGTTATTGCTTCTTGGGTGGTTGTGGTTACAGGCTTATGATTAAAACCACAGTTCAAGTATGGCAGAGCCCCAGCATGACATATCTGAACACGCTCTATGGTTTGACAGGGGAATTACCAAGGTTTTGAAAAACTTAAAAAAGTTGTGCAAGACGATGATAGTGGTAGACAAATATAATTATTTTAAATCCTAAGCTAATAAACTTAAAAGATTTCTCCACAACAATGATACTAGCAACTAGAAACAGGGTGCTATAAAAATATTGTTCACCCTAACTAGTAAATCTTCTTAAGGGACCAAACAAAATGACTTTACCCATTGTGGATACCTCATGAGGACAAAACTAGAACTGTTTTTGATCGCTAGTGAACCCCACAGAAGAGAGATGAAGACTGACAGACAGACACTGAGCCAAGGAACAACACGGCTACGGGTTGTGACGATACAATGCTGATGGAAGAACCAGTAAGTCCACAGATTCTCAGCGCGGGCTGTTAGAAAGTGTGCCATCTATGCTATACCTAAGTTCTCAGAAGACGGAACTCTACTTGTAAAACTGCTTCATACGTAACATGTGCATAAAAATGGTCAATGAAATGATGACAGTATGTTAACAGGTAGCTAAGATTTTATGATAACACAGAAATAGGTAAAGACTTAGGGTCAGATATACCTATAAAAACAAGGAAATATCAAAGACCAGCCTCCTTTGAGTATTATATAAAAGGCAGACTTAA